>VDFB02255621.1:0-25950 GCA_007258455.2 Sequoia sempervirens
GATGAAACATAATGTTGGCGGTATGACTTCTCCTCGACTCTGTTGTGTCACAGTGACAAATAGAAGGATGTATTGGTGAGAGAACCATTATGTTATAGCAACTTATAAGGGATAAAGTCTTTAGATGAAAAACAATGAAAATATACAAAGTGTCTCCCTCACAGTAGGATGTCACAGCGACAACGAATGAATAATACTCTAAAGAAGCCTATCGATGAGACATGATGTATTTGTTATGTGTTCTTCCCAACTCTGATGGCTCTTGGTGAAAGTGATATCTAAAGGGATTGTCTGGTGATTTAATTGCCTTTGGTAGAAATATATTGTTGTCTCAGTGAATAGTTATGAAGACTCAAAACTTTGTGGTTGTCATCATGGATTGGCATCAAATCTCAGAATGGTTACATAACAGGATATTCATCGAGTTTCTTTTTGAGTTGTTGCATTTTTTTTATGGATTTTTCTAAATATAGTTGTATACAGACTTCTTTGGTTGGTTTTTGAATCTCTGACAAGGTATTCTATGATATTTTAGAGGTTATGATTTTTTGTTGTAGGTAGACATGGCTTTGATGAAAATCTTTTAGTTACAATTTGAAATCTCCTGACTCAGCATAGAAGTTAAAGCTTTCTAGATATGCATTACTTTGATTTTTACCATCATCTACAGATCATCATTATCAAGTTTTAGATTCTAAAAATAGCAAGAGAGTTTAAGAATCTTGTGAAAAACACTTGTTGAAGATTTCTTGATAACAGACATACTTGAAATGTATATAAAAACTAGTGTTGAAAACTGTGAAGATGCTACTGTCTTGTAATTATGAGAGATAGTTATTCTGGCTGTAATCAAGAGTGGGAACTGGATGTAATACTAGGACATTGCTCCTAGAGTATTAGAATTAGAGTGTTATGAACTTAACTGTAAATAGAGAGATCCTTTGATATATTTTTATTGTAATTCTATAATCTGAGTGAGGGGTTGGTGCTCCTTGAGATTGTTGTCTCTAAATGAGGGGTTGGTGCTCCTTGAGTTGTTGCTCAAAAATTTAGCCTATAAGGCATTGTTAAAAGTGGTTTTGAAGATTAAGCCAGTAAGGCAGTTTAGGAGTGGTTTTTCTACCCCAAGACGATTTTCCACTTAGCAAATCTTTTGTATCTTGGTTCTTTTATGTGCTCTCTACTTTTTTGTGTTGTTGTTTCAGTTCACTATTGGGTTTATTACTTTTCTCAATTCTGCTTATGAATGATTACATTCAACTCATGAATGTATTAATTAGAATAATATTGAGATCAAATCTGAGCTATGTTTTTGAATATGTGAAAATTGGTCAAATCTGTTAAGACATTGATTCACCCCCTCCTCTCAGTGTCATTTTAACTCCAACAAGGCAATCTTATCTGGAAATTTAAACATCTGAGTGGAGTAGATAAGGCTCTTGATAAGGGGCTTTGACTTCTTCCCCTATTACTCCTTACAAGCGATATAGAACCTATCATTCTTGTCCTTCTAAGGTTTGAGTTAGGTAACTAGGAGTACTGGAAATGACCTCTCGAGGATGCTCTCATTTGGAATTCAGGCATGAAATTTCCAGTTTCCTTTCTTAGCCTGATTTAAAAAATATTTCTAACTTCTAAATTAGGCATTTGGAAAAACTTCCATCCCATCAGGTGTGCCAAAAAAAGAACTGTTGGTCATCAAAGCTTGAGCCTCTTCAATAGTCTTATAAGAAATTTAGTGAGTGGGGGAAAAATTGTGTCTCACTAAATACCTCTGGGATTTTTATAGAAATTCAGCTCTTCTTTTGGGGTTTTGACATAAGGGTGAAAAAGAAATGTAAATATAAAACATGAAAGGTGATATACCAAATATTTTACTACATTTAAAACAAAAATTATTCCTATGATTGATATAAAGGACACATAATGCCACAACACCTCATTGTTGGAAAGAGAATGAACAACAAAGGCTAACTTCAAGCATAGTGCAGACTTTCAAAACTTTTTGAAGGTAGTGTTCAATGAGGTCTGATCAAACATAAAAATTCCTTAGAGTAAGAGAATAATATTTCAAAAATTATGGGAAGTTTGTCTCCTAATACAACATAGAATAGGAAAATAATAACTTCAAAGATAGCGGAAAAGTCCAATGACATAGTCCAATTTTTCCCAAAAATGCTACTTCACAGTACAAGCATAAAGCATAGAAATCCACTATTTAAACTATTAGAATATAGCTTGCAAGACACAGTGTTTCATTCAAAACGATAATATGAAGAAAGAAGACTTGAAAAATGCTATACATGCATAGTCTCAAAAATTCCCCTTAATATTTTGTGCTTTAATGAAAATTGAACTTTGAAACAGAGGTCAAATGCCAATCTGACAATAGTTTAAACCTTAATAGATATAATTTTCCAGAATAAAGTAGTTCTATAACTTGCTTTTGAAATATAGTTCATAAACTTTAAGAAAATTTAAAAGGAAAACAATTCCTCTTTTCGAAGAAAAAAGTTTCCTCCTATAAAAATCCTTTTCTAAAAAATCATCTATTTTTCTAGTAATATCATCTTCTCTTTATAGCCGTTTAAAGAGAGAAACACCACCTTTCCCAAAAGTAAATGTTGCCAGATGTTGATACTTGATAGCTCACAATCTAATTTGTAAGCCCTTGGTTAGGCCATGAAAGATCTTTGCATTAACTTTTCAGCTACTGCATTAATGTCTTCTAGATATTTTGAAGAGAGAGCAATATCAAATTGAATCTTAAAAATGACATTTCAACAATTACTTCTTCTTAATTAATCACATCACCTTGTAGCACTGACTAGAAGCTTTCATCTTGAGACAAGCAAACAAAAACCAAAAAGTTCTTCCAACCCTTAAAGATATAGTCTGTCTTTGATAAGGAGGTGACACATCACTTAGTCAAGAACATATGCTTTCTAAAGAATGTTTTTGCAATGAATCTTCATCATCCTGACACGTGTCTTGGGTGCTCCTTCGAAAAGAAAACCGATAAAGTAAAAAACATGCTGCCACCCCGTGGCACATTGCTCATCTTCCTTACTGACCTTACTTTACCCCTATCACTTTTGTGAAATATAAGAGTGAAAATGAAAACTATAAGGCTATGGAAATGCAAAAAAAATATTCACATTAACCATCTCCATTATAATTTAAAGATGAATTTTTGCTTTTGGATTTTATCCTCTCTTGAAAAACTATCAAAAATGTTCAAGGAAAAAGTAATAATTTACCTATTCACCAAGGTTTAATATTTTATCTCTAAATTTACCAATATTCTCTATTACACTCTCCTATAACTATTAAAAAGAACACCTTGGTCATTTGTGACCCCACTAAACCCCCCACAGACTCCAATCCATCACCCTAGATGAAACCCCGCCCACTACTCATCATACACCCATGCTCATGGAAAAATCCCTACCAATGAGGAAACCCTTCCCAACCCCATTAAATGTGTCCCCCTCATAGACCCTACTCCTATTTCTACTTCTACATCCAATAATTTAGATAACTCAAATGACGAGTCTTGGAATCCCACCCTTTCCAATTCTTCCATGCACTCCCCTATACATGTGGAGGATTTTGATGTCCCCAATACCCCCTATCATTAACCCTAGCCTTCAAAATTCCCCTAATATTTGCATCAATTTGGAGGGGAATGATGTTGAACCTAGGGTAGGTTTTGGAAATGGTGCCTCTAACGAACCCCTTTGCATAAAATTAATGAAATATCAGAGACTACTAAAGTCCAAAAGGAAATCCTCAAGTGGCTCTTTGGTTAGCTTATTACTTCCAAAGAGAGAATCCAGGTTCTGGAAAATAAGGTATTACAATAGTATGTATCATGGCCAAGGGAGGTGGAGGATAATTTCCATTGGGATATGATTTCCTCCCTAGCTAAGTCATTTGAGTGTTGAGCCAATTGGGACAAGGAGGTGGAAGAGCTCATAGATCTCGTGGGTGTGGAGTTGGATAAAAAGAATTTATAGATGGAGATCAATGTTATTCATAGAACCAAGAAAAAACCATGCAATGTCTCCAAGTCATTACTAATTACAACAAGGAGACCATGAAGAACACCACTCTTACCATCCAGTTCTTTCAACAAGAGATAAGGAAAAGTTATGTCAAATGGGTAGCGAAGGATGGTTGTGATGATAGTCACATGCAAAAGAAAGGAAAGGTAGTGGAAAACTCAGCTCTAGATACTACAATGGATACTTAGCCTATTCAGAAGGGCCCCCTATATTTTGATGAAAAGATCCATGTCATGGCTTGAGAGTGGAAGGCTATAAGTGGTCTCAAGTTGCTAGGAGACCTATAGTTTTTTTGATCCCTTGTTGGTCTTTAGTCTATGTGTTGTTTCTGTTTATTTCTGTTGGTCACATTGTTTAAGTTTTTTCTTTATTTTTCTAAGTGTTTCACTTCTTATGAGCACCTCATTTTCCTCAATGGTCATTTTTTAATGGGTACTATCCCTTCTAGTTTTAATCTAATCAAAACTATTATCTACTTTTTCTATCATTTACAAAAAGAGAAAATATACCCTTTTGAAGAGGATTCTCTCCTCTAGTGCACCATATATTTTTCATATTTTTTAATATATTTTACTATTTTTTAAATTTCTAATCAACCTCTTTTTTAACTTTAACAACCTATTTTCATTATTTTAAAAATAATATATATTAAAACTAATCAAAATATAAAAACATTACATATTTGGATTCACCACTCCAAGCTCTACAAAAGGGTTTTTAAAAAATCATTTTGACTAAAGAAATTTTGAATTGAAGTTGAAAGTTTCTAAAAATTATGAAAGAGGATGAGTTGGTCACCAACTAGGATGCCACATAGATAGTTTCGGTAAAAGGGGTTTAATTCGAAATGGTTTCAACCAAAACCCTTTATATCAAAACCTTACACATAAAATAAGTCACATTTCAAAGCAATAAAGTAGGAAATTCAAATTTTAGAATTTTGAGTGAAAGGGTTTTGCCCAAAACTCTGTGTCATGTATAGGCCACATGGTTTTAGGTGAAAATGTTTCAACTAAAAAAATTCCATTTGGAACTATTTTTCTCAGAACAATTTAGTTGGTTGAAAGTGTGACATAGGTTTGTGTTTTTAAAATACCCCATGGAAAAAGAATTTCATGTTTTCATATTCTTAAAAAGAGAACTCCATTTCCAATTATCTTCAATTTTCATGAAAATTTAATTGGACTATAGCCTCAAATCCATCCTTGTTTTCTAGGTGTATTCAAGTAATAAAAAACCTCCATCTCAAAAATTATATACTGTGTCCTTTGTGTAACCTACCTCCTTCAAAATTATAGACACCTCTCCCCATGATCTATTAAGATTATTTACACAAAATATATGATTCATCATTCTATGAGAGAAACATAAAAGTATAAGGATATCTTTAAATATCAATTGATATATAACCAACTCTACCTCTCTAATGACTCACAAATTTTTCTATGATATGAAAATCCTTGAAATTTTGGTGGAAGATGAGAGGGTGACTATCTTCTCCCTAATCAATATATCATTTGAATATATATAGGAAAACAAAATTAATATTAATCATGGATTCTATAATTATTTATCTATTAATGATCATCTCAACCATGGAGTCTCCTTCTAAGAAGCTAATAGATGCTTTTATTAGTCATTTTCCAAAAAAAATTAATACTTTTCTCTTTGTAAGTTTTCCCAAAAAAAATTTATCAATCCTTGCATGGACACTCTATGACTTTAAAGTGATCCACTATTGATGTTACAAAACTAGTTATTTATTCTCTAAGATTATATTTATTTATAGTTGCTTCTATATATTTTCCTTTAAATTCTAATTTTTGAAAATTTGATAGTCAAAGCAGTTATCTTGCTATGAAAATTAGATGGTTGATAATTTATCTAGACTTGAGGAGAAACACCAAACATGGCTTCAATCAATTAATCTCAAGGGAATCAATCTCTGATATGTATGGAAAAAATATTATAATTGTGACCAACAAATTAGTATGGGCTGATTACACTTGATCCATGAGGATACAAAGTGTATTCATGCCACTAAATTTCAATTCCAATAAGATCAATCAACAAAACTAAACTAGGAATCCATTAAAAATTAGCATATTAAACTACGAAAGCTTTAAAAATACTTGTTATCAAATTTTCACCACAATTCAAATTGCCAGATCTGGTTTATTCAGATTCATTTTAAGTTGGAAAAAGTTTTAGTTATTTTTGTAGTTGTTTAAACCATTGCATGTTTTAAGTTTTGAGTTTAAAAGAAAGTGTAATGTGTTTCAGTTTTCCATTCATCATTTGTAGCATTTAATATTACATGAAGTAAGTACTTCATTCTATATTCAATTTCTCATTATACAATGTTTCATACATTTTTTCTGAAAGAGAAGTACAAAATTGAACAAGAATTGCAAAAAATGTTGTTTTGTATTCACTAGGGTAAAAGAGAATCAAGTGTCCCACACAAGCTGTGGGAGTAGCTGAAACAATGGATCATAAAGAGTACACTATGATATTGAATATTAAAAAGAGAAAAGAGCACATAAGATGGAACATAGCCATCATTGCCTGAACTTGTCCTTGAGTTGCCTTCAGTGTTGTGCACTCCTCTCTACTCCCATCCTCCAAGTTAGCCTGCAAGTGGATAAATTTTTTTGTTAGATCTCAAGTTATCAATCCTCGTACATGACCTATAAACAATAATGTAGAATACTGTTTATCATGCATTGAATCAAATGATAAAAGACAAGAGGGGTACAAGAGAATACCAAGGAGAAAACATCATAAGAAACTTCTAAATTTATTGTTTTAATCAACACTATTTTTTTCTTGTGTAGGTATAGAAAAATCCATGTTGCTAATTTGTTTTGAATATTTTATAGCATGTGGTGTAAAACGGGCCCCCACAAGGGTTGAGCTTTGCATGCTTCCCCTTAAACATTCCATACAAGGGTTGAGAAAGGAAACAATTTAGTATTGGTGAAAAGAGATGCATCTGAAGGAGTGCATCAAGTGTCATAAGAGCTCAAGTAAGTGATCACCTAAGACAATCAAGTCTAGAAATGCAATCAATTGAAGATCGTAGATGATCAATTGCTCAAGTCAATCATCATGAGGAGAACATCATCATGGAATGAGATAGTGAATATGCACACATAATGCCTTGTTTACAAATCAACAATAGCAATTGAAGCAATTTGAGAATCTTCAGAACACCTTAATCATGGTGTTGTATTTCAAAATATTCTATGCATGGATAAAACTTCACATCAACATTTGTTATCTAAGAGATAAAAATAAATAAAGAGTACAGAAGAGATATTTCCTTCATCCAAGAACAAGATGGTAAGTGGTTGCAAGTAAAGCATGAAAGTCAATAAGTAAAGGAAAAGAACCATTGCTGAACTAAAAATGCAATACACTAAGTGTTTAAGCTGGATGCAACTTGAAGCAACACCATTCATGAAAGAAATTTTTAGAAACTCAATGCTTTTGAATGCTATAGATACAAAGGGGTATTTCATTACAGTTCCAAATGAAATAGTGATAAAAGTGAAAGCTTGAGATACATTTTCTAAAAGTTAAAGTGCATGGAATGGATGACAACAAGAAATAAGTGACCTACAGGTATATCATGTTGGCTGAGTGCAATTTTGCAAATTAAGTAACTAAAATGAAAGCATCAATTTACAATGCATTTGAGAGTAAATAAGTTTTATGTGTACAAGTGACATCACAAATCATGCTAAACATTAAATTGAGATGGCATGGAATAGAAAGGATGTTTTTGAAAAGTAACTCGAAAGCATCAAATTAAGTTGAGCTTCATTATATCTATGCACTTCAAGAAAATAGAAATAAATTAATTTCTAATAGTATGTACATCATGTTGGAGAGATACAAATAGTGCAAAGAGGACAATAGTTTGTTCCATTAAGAATTATCTATGATTTAAGAAAATTTGCATTGAGAGAACAAAAAAGTGAAGCTATAGTAATATGTATCTAAGCTGGAAGAATTTGTGTTGTAGAAAAAAGGTACCCTTTGCTTGACATGGGATTAATTCATGATAAATTTTACTTAATGAGGCCTTAATTCAGGTGTTGTGAGACATTTTATGCATCCAAACTAGGTCTTGAACCCTCGAAAATCGAATAACATGCTTTTATCGATGTCTTGTAAAGGTGTTGTAAAGTGTTGTAAAGGAATTTCATGCTTTTCTAGACCTAATGAACCTATTTCTTCCCAATTCAACATTATAAAATGTGTTTAATAACATTATTACATGAATCTAGAAGGCTTTTGAATTAAGCTTAAAGTTAAACTAGTGTTGTAATGTGTCTCACACATTCACATTAGTTCTTGTGCCTTTCTAGGCTATGTGGACCTCATTTTATTGTTGTAAAGTGTATTTAATCACACTTTCACATTTATTTTTATGTCCCAAGCCGTATTTGATATTCACATCATCATTAATAGGCCCTTATTAACCCATATTGTGCATCCCAAGGCTTAAATTGATCAAATACCTGACAAAGTTGCAATTTAAACTTTATTTCCTTATCTCATCACATCTTAGCTATCAAATTGGCCCATGTGGTGCCCATTCTCCATGCATGGTGAATCATTCACATCTAGGTGGGACCCATTCACCATGGGTGGCAAATGAGTCCCATTTGGCTCAATTTTGACCTTTGAGTGGGAAAAAAGTGAAATTTAAGTTTAATTTTACTTCATGTAGGCCTAGGGGATCCATTTTTTGGCTAATAAGGTTAATTCACTATTAAACCAAATCTCCTAAATCATTTTCACATCCATTCTTCAATCATTCATTTATCATTCTTCCATCTCAAGTCAAGCAAGATAGGGTTTCATCATTTCAAATCACCAAGACATCAATTTTCAGACATTCAAGGGTAGATTCTTCATGTTTTATTTGAAAAGTTCAAGATCAATCTTCATGGAAAGGTAATAAAATCCATTATTACATGTTTCATTCCATTATTTCATCATTTTTGTTTAATTACCTAAAAGGGGTTTGACCAAGGCAAACCCCCATGCCCTAACATTCAACATCTCTCTCTCTCTTTCTTTGTGTGTTTACATATTTAGGACTTTTGGAAGCTTGGAAATCATTGAATATCAAGTTAAAACATTGCTCAAGTCTTCTCTTCATTCCACAAGTCAAAATAACAACAAAAACTCATTTTTAGACCCATAAATTAGAGTTTCAGAAGCAGACACCTATAGGAAGTCAAGTGTATTGAAAGCTCTAGATTCCACTTTTGAAAATTAAAAAATTAAAAAGTGGACTCATTTTCCATGGGTGGTGAATGATTCCCATTCCAAGGTCATTTTTGAGTTTTCTACATTTTTAGATACCCTTCTGTTAGAAACAAATTTTGGCTCAGTTTTGCAGAACTAGGAATGATTCGTCCAGAATGGCGAATGAGACCTTCCAAGCCTAAAAAATCAGCATAAAAAACATTTCAAGTGTCATTTCTAGTCTTCATCCACATTCTAGGTGCACCCTTTTAGTTTGATTCATTTCCGTTAAGTTTTCATTCATTTCTAGTTCATAACACAATGTGTTTTCAAACAAGTCACATTTCTTAGGTTTTGTATACTTAATCAGCAAATTTCATCATCTAGTTGCATTTACATCATTTTATTTTTCCTTAAATTCATCATACATACATCTTAATTTGAGTGAACCACCTAGATTTTGGGTGTGGGATCTATCTCTTTTCATTAGGTGAAAGACCCTAATTGAGCAAAAGAGAAATAGCATTCCTAGTCCCAAAAGTATGTGGTTCATAATGAAGTCATTGTTGCCTACAATGAGCCAATACCTTAAAGGTAGGATTTCAAAATGAAGTAAATACAACATTATGGTGCCCAATTTGAGCTTTAAAGAGAGAATCCACATTGGTTTACATTAAAAGCTTCAAAATGCAGAGTTATGGGTAGTCCAAGCTCATACAAGAATGCAAGCAAGCTCAGCTGGACTCTCACAACTGTAGCTTGAGAGTGAAGTTTCTTTCACAAATGATGATACCCACTTAGGGTGTTGTTCTCTAAATAAAAATATAAAGGGATGTAGCCATTGTTCAAGCTCATGCCAACATTGGAGCTCCATAAACTGAGTTACTAAAGTTAATGGCTTTAGCCATGATGGGTTTGCAAACCCAGAAAATAAAGTGACATATTTCTTGTACATATGGAGTGGAATACATGAGAATTGAAAAATACATTGAAACCCTAGTCAGTGCTCTTGTGGTCGCACCCTGAGAGGAGGTTTTCTTTCTCCACCAAGCAAACCCACTTGGGGTTTTGAATTTAAAATAAAAATGCTAGAGAAATAACAAGGTTTTGAGCTTTTGAGCTCTCATAAAATGGGTATTTCAAAGCTAATGGTCATGGCCATGAAGGGTCTACAAACCATCAGAAACCAAAAAAATTGCATAATCTTTCCTTTGCTTTTTCTCTTTTCAAATTCCATTCATTTCTACATCATGGATCAAGCCCAAAAAAGATTATTTTTATAGAAATAAGAGTAATACATATGGTGAAGCCACGACCTAAAAAATGGCCAAGCTAAAAGAAAGAATCCATTCTTCACTATTTTGTGAAAGAAGCTCAAATCAATCATTTTATTTAAGATGAAATTTCTTTTAAAATGGAGAAAGACACTTACCATGGATGTAGGAGAGAAAACCAGTCCAAGTTCACAACCAAACTTCCTCAAAAAATCTTGTACAAATCATTTTAATCGAAGCCAAGCAAGACAAAAGAGCAATAGAGACATAAAAACACATAGAATACATCAAAAATCAGTCATGGTCGTGGCCTAAAGGCCCACTTTTCTCATTCAAATGAAGGAAAAAGACACCAAAATGCAAACAAACAACTCACCATCAAATGCAGAGAAAGAGGTGTTGGTGTATGGCTTTGAGAGAATTTTTTTGGCTTCTTGTGTTGTCATTGATGGCAATTGGAGTCAGCAGTATGGTCCGTAGTGTTGAAGTTTCTCCTACCAGCAAGAGAAATAAGAGATTGTAATCTATTGGTAGAAAATATGAAGTACAGGGTATCCGATTGATAAGTTGATTTGAATACTTCACCAGATCTATGTTTTGTGGTGTAGATCTCTAGGGAAGGTTTTACAACATTTATGTTATCCTATTGGAACATTTTGTGGTGTCACATTATTCATAGTACGAATTAAGAGTTTCAGAAGAATGACTTATTGTATATTTTCTCATTCTAGCTGACCTATTGTGTATGGTGTGTCACAGATGTATAAGGAATATATAAAGGAGATTGAAAAATCATTTTGTGATAGAGATAGAAGTGTGTGAGGATCAAGAAGAGTAAAAGTGTAAGAGTGAAGAAGTACAAAATAGCTATATGGGTTAACTACAGAAGATCTATTGAGTGAATTTTGTTTGTGCTACATAAGGATTTTTGTAGGAGATCAGAGCAAAGTAGTGCAGAAGTGTGAACTAGATAAAAGATCTAGAATCTGATTGTGTGCTTCATTGGAACCGAATCCAAGCATTTTGTAGATGCTATATTATCAGTTCAACATTTTTTTGTAATATCAAATATATTTTGTAAGGCATTGAGCCTTCTCTTTTGAGCAGTGAGCTCTAGGAAGTGTGTATGAATGAAAGTGCATTCCCTTTTATTACACTTTTAACAGAGTATACTTTGTGGATTAATCTCCACCATGGTTTTTCCCCTAACAGGGTTTCCACATAAAAACCCTAGTGTTATGGTGTTCTTTAATGTGTTTACATGTTTCTTTTTGTTTATATGTTGTGAATGCTATTGAGGGCTTAATTATTGTTGTTGATAGTTTAAGATCTTATTTGAAAATAAAATATTGTTCAACATTGATTTACCCCCCCTCTCAGTGTTCCTAGTGTCCAACAATTGGTATCAGAGCAGGTTCCTCTTTTGGAGTTTAACAAATTGAGGTGGATCTTAAATTACAAGACGCTAGTGGTCTTCAACAACAACTTATGGTGGCACTTTATGATCTTGATCAGTCTAAAGCAGAGGTCATGGAAATAAAAGCGAATCTTGTGGCTGTAGGAAAATTTATTCATTCACTGAAGGATAAAATAAATGAGTCAAGGGAAAAGAGGAAGGAACTATGTGATTGGTTGAAGCAAAAAGAAAGCAAAGGTCTGGATGATGTCCATCTAAATCAAACCCTAAGATAAATAATAGAAGAATGTGAGAAGCTTGCTAAGGACAATGCAACTCTAAAGCTTGAAATGGAATATGTGGCGATGACATTAACCAAAGAGATTGAAGAAAGAAAGAAGAAAGAGGAGAATCTAGCCCAATCCTTGAAAGAAAAATCTAAAGAATACAATAGAATTAATAGTGGACTCATTCAGTTGGAGATTGAACTACAACAATCTAGAAACAATTATCAAGAGCTTGAGAGATAGGTAGTTATTCTCAAAAATGAGCTTACTACTACAAATGAATTCAAGCAGAAGTTCATGATAAGTTTTTCTAGGCTTGATGAGGTAACCAAAGGTCAAAAAGATACAAATGATAACCGAGGTCTTTGCCATGAGAAGGGTGAGTGCTCTAGATTTGAATAGAATAACCTTAAGAAGAAGAAAAAAGGCAAAAGACATCTAGTAAGGCAACCTAGTGCTCCTAAATTTAATGGATATTGCTTTGTCTATAATAAATTTGGACATATGGCTTCTTGGTGTAGGAGAAAGATAAACTTTAGCACTCCATCATTTTTTGGTCAGTGTTTTAAATGTAAGAATTTTGGTCATAAGTCATTAGAATGCAGAAGTATGTCAGTCAGTGCAAGTAACATCAATTGCTATACCTGTGGAAGATTTGGACATGTTCCTAATCAATGCAAATCAGGAGGAAATTGGTGGAATGGATGGTATAGATAGAAAAATTGGGCACATTGCAAGATTCTACAGGAACAAAAACTTGAATAAAAGGGGTTCAATTTATCAAGGGAGAAATTCATAGAAAGATAACAAAGGAAAGGAAAAATAATCCATGGAAGAGATAAGAGATTAGATCAAGAAAACATGGGTAAAGAAAAGTGAATCTGATGAAGGAAATAAGGTTGTACCAGAAGCTCCCTTTGGTAATTCTTCTAGCAATTGATTTCAGGCTAGTGGCATAGGGGGAGTTTTTCATGAAAATCCTTTCTCCCCCTATGTTTAGTTGGCACTGAATTGCAGGATTCCATCAATAGTTGTGCTATTCATTGTCAAATGTATTAGCAATCATTTGTTGAGATGGGTGAAATGTTAAAAGTCTATGGTCAGACTCTTCACTTGTTGTGTTAATTTACAGTGTAACCAAAACTTCTAGGGCAATACATTTAATGCAGGACAAAGCTAACTATGTAGAGTTATAAAAGGGCATTTGGAACCCTAATTTGTCACTATGTGCCAAAGGAAAGTAGTTGGAGAACCTTTTCAGCAAAATTTTGAAGGAGTGGAAAGTCAATTTAGCGGTGAATTCTCTCGATATTTTTGTTTCTTGTCAATTTCATACTTATTTGGTGATCGGTAGAGCCCTACTCGATACAAAAAATGAGGCAAATCCAAAAATTAATAAATTTGAATGAATATGGTAGTCGGAAGGTCAAGGATATAAGAAATTTGTTGTCTACCGTCAAATTGAAAAAGCTTGGAGGAGTGAAACATAAGAGTTTGGACTTCTAGAATGAATTCCCTCATTTCGTGAATGTGGAGGTAGTTCGGTTTATCCTGAATAGATTGGATGGTGATATGCTTACTTTGGATAAACCCTATCAAATTTCTAAGGATATAATAATAAATCTAACAGGTTTGTGTAAAGTTGGTGATGTTCTAAAAAAGAAATCAATTTGAAATGTTGAGGTCGAAGCCCTAGCTGGAGTAACAGGAGATTAGAGGGCTTTGATGATCATGAGAATCAAAGATCCTTTAACAAGGTATACAACACATGGAATTTCATATAAAGTCTTCTTCAAAAACAAAGAAGGATCAACCTCAGTAGGTGCAGTGTATATCGCTCACAAAAGGATAATAGAAGATGAATACTTTCACCTATGTGGTTTGATGAAGGATCAATTATTGGAGAATGTACAATTGATGAAGTATATAGACAATTCTTCCAAGTTTGGTACCCTAGCTATATGCATTATGATGTATTTCTTGAATTGCTTGCCTCTAAATGACAATGTGGTATGGAAATAAAATATATCAGTTTCCAAGCAAAGTTTTCAGCATTTCAACTCTTTTGAAAATGGTGAACAAGTTTATGAAAACTTCTTTAAAAATTTGTTAGAATGGTTTGGTGCAATTGATATTCCTCTTTCAGTGAAAATAGCTAAAGTTGGATCATCCTCTGGTAAGGTGAAGAAAAAGCAGAAGAGAGGAATAGATTTGGTTGGTGTCACTCCTCTGACACCCAAGTCAACAAAAGTTGAGGCAAAAGGAAAAGAGAATTGGTTGTAGATATAGTGGATGAAGACTCTGAGGAATATATACCTAGAGATGAACTAAAACTAGGTGAATTGAAAGTGATAATAGCAGAAGATAGCGATGAAGAAGGTGTTATATTTAAAGCAAAGATATTGCAGATTATTCAGGATGAAGATGGAATGAAAAAGATAATTGATATATGGTTGAATGGACCATCTTATGAGTAGGATCTCATTGACGACACCCTAGGAAGATACTTTGTTGATAACAACATTGAATTGGAGAGTCTGCTGAATATATTTCCAAAAGAGTTTATTCAGTTTATCAAGGAGGCTATGGACTTTGTGCCTTTGGACATAAAAGAGAAAGAAATTATCTCTCATCTGAAGATGCAATTTAGAATATCTCTTGCTAAAATGAAGAAGAAAATGAATGCACTAATATAGTGCATTGACTCAGCCAATAAGATCTTCAATTATTGTCTTAGGTGGTCTCATGTGGTTAGCAAATACAAGGAAAAATTATAGAAAATTTGAGAATGAGCTTGTCAGAATTGGACAGGACTATAGTATGTTTTTGGATCAAGACGGAGAAGATAAGAAGAAGATTCATAATTTGCAAGTTGAGCATGAAAAGGTTTACTCTTCCAGAAATACTCTTATGGATGCTTTTTGGAAAGGTAAAGATCATACTGAATGCAGGCTGGAGCAAATGATTGAAATTCTAAAGAAAGGAGAAAAGTTGGATGATGCCATCATCATTCCTTAATCCCTTGTCCAGATTATCAATAGGAAATCAAAGAATAATAGCTTGATTATAGCTATTGGGATTGCAATGGACTCTTAGAAGAAATTTATCGTAGAAATGAAAGTTAAATATAAAATAATATTCTGATTTGTACAACAATTTTCCAAATTTCGATCAAACTCTCTATTTTGCAAAAGGGGAGAGAATAGTAAAATTTTGAAGGAGAGAAGTGCATCAAAAGTAGTGGAAGCTTTTTCATTGATGTCAAAGGGTGAGAGAAGTAGTGAAAAATTCCTTGACATCCTAAGGAGGAGCAGTCATTTTGGTTTTGATGAGTTTTTGAGTTTTGACACTTAGTCATTTTTCACTAAGTGTTGCCATCAATGCCAAAGGGGGAGATTGTTGGCATATGGCTTTGAGATATTTTTTTTGCTTCTTGTGTTGTCATTGATGGAAATTGGAGTTAGTATTATGGTTTGCAATGTTGAAGTTGGTCCTAGCGGAAAGAGAAGAGACTATAATCTACCAGTAGAAAACATGAAGTACAAGATACTTGGTTGATAAGTTGATCTGAATACTTCAATAGATCACTATTTTGTGGTGTGGATCACCAGGGAAGCTTGTTCAACATTTATGCTATCCTATTGGAAATTTTTGTAGTGTCACATTAGTTGAAGTATGATTTAAGAGTTTTAGAAGAATGATTTATTTTTTATTTTCTCATTCTAGCCAACCTATTGTGTATGACATGTCACGGATGTATAAGGAATATATAAAGGAGATTGGAAAATAATTTTGTTATAGAGATAGAAGTGTGTGAGGATCAAGAATAGTAAAATTGCAAGAGTGAAAAAGTATAGAACAACTATATGGGTTAATTACAAAAGATCTGTTGAGAAAATTTTGTTTGTGCTATAGAAGGGTTTCTATAGGAGAGTAGAGTAGAGTAGAAGTGTGAATTGGATAAAAGGTTTGAAATCTGATTGTGTGCTTCATTGGAACTGAATCCATGAATTTTCTAGATGCTATATTCTTAGTTCAACATTTTGTTCTAATATCAAATATATTTTGTAAGGCAGTGAGCCTTCTCTTTCGAGCAGTGAGCTCTAAGTAGTTTTCCTGAATGCAAGTGCATTCCCTTTTATCATACTTTTAACAGATTATACTTTGTAGATTAATCTCCACAGTGGTTTTTCCCCTAATAGGGTTTCCATGTAAAAATCTTGGTGTTATTGTGTTCTTTAATGTGTTTACATGTTTCCTTCTCTTTATGTGTTGTGAATGCTATTGATGGCTCAATTATTGTTGTTGATATTTTAAGATCTAATTTGAAAATCAAATATTGTCGAACATTGATTCACCCCCCTCTTAGTGTTCCTAGTGTCCAACAAGATGCATCAAGAATAGACTTGAAAGTAGCTTGAACCCTATTTTTCCATGCTGCCAAGTGAAAAATGATGTTCAAAATGTGAGATAGGGTCATTTTTGGTGTTAGGGTTTCCCCATGTGCACAATTCCAATGTGATTTTAATCACATTTGTTTTTCAAAATCAAAATCCATATTAATTTCTTGTGAGTGGTTTTGCCTAGGTCAAACCAATGCCTTAGGCATTTTAGTGATTTTTAAAGAAAATCAAACAAAACCATACCTTGCCCTTATTTTTTCATGCGGTACATATACACATTGCCCCTTTCACTAGGCCAAGTTGTCAATGCCTTATTTTTTACTTTAGGTCTAGGGATCATAATCTTTTTTTATGATTTTTTATTAGAAAAATCAAAGGTACAAGAGCTTTCACATAGTGTTTTGAATTTTTGTAAATATTAGTTTTTACTCAAACTGCAAAAAATCAAAATATTTGAACTCAAGATGCAAAATCAAATGTATTAGGAGAGTTTCTATATTTTTTTTTGGAACTAGAGATGATTGTAAAAAATCACTAACGGTAATGTTTCTATAAATTATCTTAGGCTTTGTTAATGGTTAAAATGTAGTTGGTGCACTTAAGTCTTCATGAAAACTTTCTATTTTCAGTTGAAGTTCTTTGGTGGATTTGGAAAAAAGATGAGAAGCTAGACTTTCTATTTTTAGTTCTTGAGCTATTTGCACCTGATTTTGAGGGTTTTTGGATGGGCCCTTTCAAGATGGAAAGTTTCCATATTTTTGATGCAATTTGGAGCATATTTTTTGGCACTATTTTTTTGGATTTTTCCTTGAGATTGAAAATGGAAACAGTTACCATTTTGAGATGTAGATGAAGCTAATTTTTCTATTCTCACCATTGATGTCGCTTGATGGCTATATGTTTGAGAAATTTTAATTTCTCAAGGGTTTAATTTTTTCTTTCTTTCTCTCATACTCACTAAAGAGAGACTTGTAAACTTCTTTTAATCAGATTTTGATCATGTACTCCTTCACCTCAATAAAATAGTAGGCTTCTCCTTCCCATTTTCTTGTCTAGAGTTTACAATATCAATTGATGTTTACTATGATTCAAGAGCTGAATCCTCTCTATTTCTTGGTTTTGTGAATTTTGTTTCAAGAGTGTATTATAATTCAGGTTGCATTTTGTGTTCCATTAGTGAGCCCTTGTGCAAATTACTAATGAATTAGGTAGTTTCAGGGTGGGATTGTGAGAATTAAAGCTTTAAAAGAAATTGTTGTGAGTATAAAGTTGTCAAGACCACTGAGTTTCTAGTTAATCATCTTAGGTTGTAGGATTTAATTTTTTAGTTTTCTTCCTACCCCTTTTCCTTGAAAGTCCTTAGATTAGGTGGTTTACTAAAGGGAACTAGCTCACTCTAGAGATTCGCTCTCACCCATTGATTTACCCACAAGTTAGAAAGTGTTTCCATGTTGAAACAAGATAGGCAAGCTCGACTTGACTGCAAGGGTGAATCTTAATTGCCAATAGTTTTCATGGCATCATGGGGGACTCTAGAGTCTTGTCTTTAGAGTCATTTTCTAAGTTGTAGGTTGTTGTTTGGTATATGCAGCAACATTTTCTGCCTATAGAGGTCTCAAAAAATATACTTGGCGACTCCTAATTTCTAGTTACATTGCAGATTTGGTGCAAACAACTTATGAAAAGAAACTACTCCAATATCTCAAACACCATCTATGGCAAGAAAATTTTCCTTTCATTTAATAGGGGCAAGTTGTTATTGTTGGATTGACATGATGATATCCTAGTAGCAACACTTAAAGGATTTCCTTACTTCACTGATGAAGATCAAACTACCCCTGTTGAACACACTCAAGATGTTGTGACACTATGTTTGGTGTACAACATAATAGAGGAGAATGTTTCCATAAGGTTGTTGGCCACTTCATTGAAGGGGAAATCCCTTCAGTGGTTTAGAGGACTCCCATCCAACTCCATTGCAACATGGGACTATCTTGGTGATGGTCTTCACTAGCAGTTCATGGATAAGTTAGACCATCTTTCATTGCTTGAGTAGCTAAGCACCATCAAGTGGGCTCCCCATGAACATATGGTTTATTTTAACTATAGGTTCCAGAGAACCTGTGATACGATACCTTTGATAATCAAGCCCTCACCCGAACATGACTTTCTATTTTTCCTAAAATCCTTGAATAACAAAATCTTAGTTATGATATAGTACATGGGGATTTTTACTTTTCCAAATGCCTATGACATCGCAATAAGGGCTTAAAATTGTCTCATTGAAGTCGGAAAGATAGCACCCAGACCACCCACACCTATTTTTCCTGAGATTCAGCCACCTATCCCTATGAATTTTCCTCCTATTTTTGTTGTTCCACCAGTCCCAGCAATAGGTTATAAAGCTACTATTCAAGAAAATGCCATTCCGAATCAAACCAAAGAAATCCAAGAGATAACAAATATGCTACAAAATTTTGATAAAACCTTTAGCAACAAATTTGTGAGCCTCAAGAAGGAAGTTGGTCATGAAAATAGTCCTTACCAATCTCCTTATGAGTGACATAACTAGGAGAGTAGGCCACCATTTTAACAAGATTTCCAAGGATAGAAAAGGGGTTTTAACCCCAAGCATTTTTGGCCTTATGATCCTAATTTTGTTGGCCCCTCAAGAGAGCTTATACCATAGAACAACTTGGCTCAAGAACTTGATTGGTGCTACCCATGCAATTAGCTACACAATTAGGTTGTGTGCATGAGTAGAATATAGAATCAAGCTCTAATGGTGTAGAATCATTATGCTGGCCTAGAAAATCTGCTAAGAGAGAATGTGGAACATCCAAGCAACTTTGAGATTGCTTTAGTGAAGTGGAAAAGTGTTGAATATTGCAGAGTTAACCATTTCCAAGGTTAGAACTAGAAAGTTTTGGCCATTGCAACAAACACAAGGTTGAAGAGGAGAGAAATTGAAGTGGAGCAACAAGCTATAAGTTCACAACAGAAAGCTATAAACTCACAATAACAAGTTGCAAGAGACAAAAATCATGCCATTCCACCTCAAACTACCCTCGTAGGACAACTAAAGGTGAAAATTCTTTAGAGAGGACAACAAAAGGTAAACGATGTTATTTTTTTGGAACAACAAAAGGTAAGTCTTGTGTCTTTTAATATGTTTTATCATTTAAAGAAAGCTATATTCATCATGTCCATTATGGATGCACTGCATATTCTAGGCTAGAAAAGCTTGTTACAAGATGCATTGGCTGAAATTTCATCTTCATATGTTGTTAATTTATAGAAAGAGTAGAATGGTGCTTGTGAACAACTTAGAGATCAAAGCTGGGAAGAAAATTCAAGAATTAAAACCCCCACCAAACAATCTAAATCTTATTATAGGGGATAAACTTGTCCATAACTATATGATAGACTCAGGAGCTAGCAGCTCGGTCATGCCTGAAAGCTTAGCTGATAAGTTAGGCTTAGTTTATAAACCTGTGTCAAAAGGAGTTTTTGAATTAGATGGATCTTCTATCCAAAAAACATGAATCATTAAAAGTATGGCCCTCACAATACATGTTTGCCCCAACTTTGTAGTTTCCCAAGATTTTCATGTGATTGAGTTACCTCCCCATTTCCCAATTTATCTCTCGAGAGACTTTACTGTGAAACTAGGAGGTTTCTTATCAACTGATTGGTCTCACATTTTCTTTAGAACCAGATATGGCACCAAAGTGACCATTAGATCCAAGCCATTAGCTAAGGATCATGTCGAACCCTACATTCCTAGCCCAATAAATGATAACCTGTACTCCACAAATGGGCTAGAGAATCAACTTGTGACTGCAAATCCAAATGCACCCAACAAAGAAGATAATCTGGATGAGTGGGCTACCCAAGATCATTATGTTGATCCTTGTAGTCACAATAAGGAGGAAAGGTTAAGAATTTACATAATCCATGGGTTCGATACAACAATATCTAACCTAGTTAAAGGCCAAGGTCAACTTTTGGTTGGTGACACAAAGTTCCTGAAAGATGAGAAGGTTGTTAAAGAATGGAAGGATCTACTCTTTGAGGGTCTATTTTTGGATCAAGAAGAGAATCTTGGAGAAGATGAAATATATGTTCAAGAATGGATTAGATTGCTCTTTGAAAATGAAGTTTTATATAAAGAAGAAAGCCCCAAAGAATATGGAGAGGTTGATCAATAATGGATGGAGATGCAGCTTGATGATCAAACCTTGGATCAAGGGGATGCCTTTGAAGAATAATTTCTCATTGAAGTAAGCAAGGCCATTGTAAACTACTTCTAGAGGGAAGATCGTGTAACTAAAGAAAATACGTTTCTAGAATATTTTGAGTTCACTGCTGAAAATGTTGAAGATGCAATCATTGTTGAACCACAACTTCCAACTAAATGGTTATAAGGATTGCCCAATTTTGATGTTGAAGTTCAATGGAGTATGACCACAATGGGTTCAATGTCTACTAGTGAAAAAACATTCTATGAGAGGTACTTTGATAAAATTTTATCCCAAAAAGATAATTTTTCAATTGAATGAGGAGGTGAATGATAACATGATAAGAGAATTCTATGAAGCAAAGTTTAGAGAGTTTGTTGTTGGATATTTCATGCTCAAGTGGGATGGAAACAAGAATAAACTAGGACACTCAAAATTTGATGCAATCTGGGAGGGCCCATATGTAATAATAGAATGTAAAGAGCACAATTCATTTCAGCTCTCAAGGTTAATTGGAGAAGTGCTTCAGATCCCAGTCAATGGGATACATTTGAAACATTGTTTCTGATGTTCTAATTTCTACCCCTATACTATAATAGATTACTTTCTACTAATAAGTGCTTCTAGAGCACTTTTCCTTTTAGTAATTTCTTTTCCATAAATGCTTTTGCATATTTTTTCTGGCCACTAGGGCCTTGTAGGTTTGCTTCTATTTTTTTTATTGGTTTTGCTATTGTTTGGTGTTGCAAGTTTCATATTTTTCAAAACTCTTGAGTTTCAGAAGGGCAGAATTGACTCTATTCCTAATGGATCTACATAAGGAAACTAGCCTAATGCTTAGTAGGTAAGCATCTAGCAAAGGTTTCCAAAATTGTTATCAATATTTCACCACAACTCAAATTGACAGATTTGGTGTATTCAGATTCATTTTAAGGTGAAAAGTTTCAGTTATTTCTACAATTATTTAAACCATTGCATATTTTGAGCTTTGAGTGTAAAATAAAGTGCAATGTGTTTCAGTTTTCCATTCATCATTTACAACATTTAATATTACATGAATTAAGTACTTCATTATGTATTCAATTGTTCATTATACAATGTTTCATACATTTGTTGCAAGAGAAGTACAAAATTGAACAAGAATTACAAAAATTGTTGTTTTGTATTCATTTGGATAAAAGAGAATCAAGTGTCCAACACAAGCCATGGGAGTAGCTGAAACAATGGATCATAAAGAGTACACTACGCTACTGAAGATTAAAAAGAGAAAAGAGCACATAAGAGGGAACATAGCCATCATTTCCTAAACTTGACCTTGAGTTTCCTTCAGTGTTGTGCATTCCTCTCTGCTCCCATCCTCTAAGTTAACCTACAAGTAGATGAAAATGTTTGTTAGAGCTTGGGTTATGAATACTCCTACGTGACCTATCAACAATAATGTAGAATACTGTTTATGGTGCATTGAATCAATTGAGCAAATACAAGAGGAGTGAAAGAGAATACCAAGGAAGAAACATCATGACAAACTTTTGAATTTATTATTTTAATCTAACATTGTTTGTTTCTTGTGCAAGTATAGGAAAATCCATGTTCTTGATTTGTTTTGAAGATTTTATAGCATGAAATGTAAAATAGGCTCCCACAAGGGTTGAGCTTGAAATGCTTCCCCTTAAACATTCCATAGAGGGGTTGAGAAAGGAAATAATTTAGTACTTCTCAAAAGAGATATGCATCTGAAGGAGTGCACCAAGTGTCATAAGAGCTCAAGCAAGTGATCACCTAGGATAATCGAGTCTAGAAATGCAATGAATTGAAGATCATAGATGATCAATTACTCAAGTCAATCATCATGAGGAGTAAATCATCATGGAATGAGATAGTGAATAGGCATACATAATGCCTTGTTTACAAATCAACAATATCAACTGAAGCAATGTGAAAAGCTTTATAACACCTTCATCATGGTGTTGTAATTCAAAATATTTCATGCATGGATAAAATTTCATGTCAACATTTGTTGTCTAAGAGATAAAAATGCATGAAGAGTACATAAGAGAGATTTCCTTCATCCAGAAATAAGATGGTAAGTGGCTACAAGTAAAGCATGAAAGTCAATAAGTGAAGGAAAAGAAGCATTGTTGGACCGAAAATGAAATACACTAAGTGTTTAAGCTAGATGCAAATTGAAGCAACACCATTCATGAAAGAAATTTTCAAAAAATCAATGGTTGTGAATGCTACAAATATAAAGGGGTATTTCATTGTAATTCCAAATGAAACAGTGATAAAAGTTAAAGCTTGAGATACATTTTCTAAAATTTCAAGTGCATGGAATGGATGACAACAAGCAATAAGTGACCTATAGGTATATCATGTTGGCTGAGTGCATTTTTGCAATTTAAGTAACTAAAATGAAAGCATCAATTTACAGGGCACTTGAGAGTAAATAATTTTTATGTGTGCAAGTGACATCACAAATCATGGTAAATAATAAATTGAGATGGCATGGAATAGAAAGCATGTTTTTGATAAGTATAGAAATCATCAAATTAAGTTGAGCTTCATTATATCTATGCACTTCAAGCAAATAGAAAGCAAGTAATTGCTAACAGTATGTGCATCATGTTGGAGAGATACAAATAGTGCAAAGAGGACAACAATTTGTTCCATTAAGAATGTTTTCTGAGTTATGAAAATTTGCATTGAGATAACAAGAAAGTGAAGCTACAGTAATATGTATCTAAGCTGGAAGAATGAAGTCATTGTTGCCTACAGTAAGCCTATACCATAAAACTAGGGTTTCAAAATGAAATAAATGCAATGGTGCTGAGTATGAGCTTTTAAGAGAGAATCCACATTGGTTTACATTAAAATCTTCAAAATGTAGAGTTATGGATAGTTCAAGCTCATACAAGAATGCAAGCAAGCTCAACTAGACTCTCATGGCTGTGGTCTAAGAGTGAAGTTTCTTTCACAAATGATGATACCCACTTAGATTATTGTGCTCTAAATGCAAATACAAAGGGAAATAGCCATGGTTCAAGCTCGCTCCAACATTGAAGCTCCATAAAATGAGTTATTAAAGTTAATAGCTTCAGCAATGATGGGTTTGCAAACCCAGAAAATGAAGTGACATATTGGTTGTGCATATGTAGTGGAATATATGAGAAATAAAAAATGCATTGAAACCCTAGTTATTACTCTCATGGTTGCAGACCGAGAGGACGTTTTCTTTCTCCACCAAGAAAACCTACTTGGGGTTTTGAATTTAAAATAAAAATTCCAGAGAAATAACAAGGCTTTTATCTTGTGAGCTCTCATAAAATGGGGATTTTAAAGCTAATCGTCGTGGCCATGAAGGGTCTACAAACCCTCAGAAACATTAAAAAAAATGCATAATCTTTCCTCTGGTTTTTTCTCTTTTCAAATGTCATTCATTTCTACATCATGGGTCGAGCCAAAAAAATATTATTTTTACAAAACAAGAGCAATACATATGCTAAAGCCATGGCCTAAACAATGGCCAAGATAAAAGAAAGCATTCATTCTTCACTATTTTTTGAAAGAAGCTCAAATCGAGCTTTTTATTTAAGAGGAAGGTTCTTTTAAAAATAGAGAAAGAAACTTTTCGTGGATGTAGGAGAGAAAACCAGTCCAAGCTCACAACCAAACTTCCTCAACAAATCTTATACAAATCATTTTAATAGAAACCAAGAAGGACAAAGGAGCAATAGAGACATAAAAACACACAAAATACATCAAAAATCCATCATGGTAGTGGCCTAAAGGCCCATTTTTCTCATTCAAATGAAGGAAAAAGACACCAAAATGCAAACAAACAACTCACCATCCAATGCAAAGAAAGATGCATCAAGAATCAACATGAAAGCAGCTTGAATGGTGGAGTTTCTGCTCAAACCCTAGTTCTCAATGGCAGGCAAGTGCAGAACCCTATTTTTCCCAACTTG
Source organism: Sequoia sempervirens (assembly GCA_007258455.2). NCBI lineage: Eukaryota > Viridiplantae > Streptophyta > Pinopsida > Cupressales > Cupressaceae > Sequoia > Sequoia sempervirens. The sequence goes on from VDFB02255621.1 coordinate 24,902, forward strand.
CCAAGTGAAAAATGATGTTCAAAATGTGAGATAGGGTTGGTTTTTATGTTAGGGTTTCCCCATGTGTACAATTTGAATGTGATTTTAATCACATTTGTTTTAAAAATAAAATTCCATATTAATGCCTTATGAGTGGTTTTTCCTAGGTCAAACCAATACCTTAGGAATTTTAGTGATTTTTAAAGAAAATCAAACAAAACCATACCTTTCACTTATGTTTTCATGTGGTCCATATACACATTGCCCCTTTCACTAGGCCAAGTTGTCAATGCCTTAGTTTTTACTTTTGGTCTAGGGCTCATTATTTGTTTTTATGATTTTTAATAAGAAATACCAAAGGTATAGGAGCTTTCACATAATGTTTTGATTTTTTGCAAATATTAGTTTTTACTCAAACTACAAAAAATCAAAATATTTGAATTCCAGATGCAAAATCAAATGTATTAGGAGAGTTTCTATATTGTTTTTTGAAACTGTGGATGATTGTAAGACATCACTAATGGTAATGTTTCTATAAATTACCTTAGTGTTTGTTAATGTTTAAAATGCAATTGGTACACTTAACTCTTGATGAAAGCTTTCTATTTTGAGTTGGAGTTCTTGGGTGGATTTGGAAAAGAGATGACAAGCTAGACTTTCTATTCAGTTCTTGAGCTTTTTGCACCTAATTTTGAGGATTTTTTTATGGACCCTTTGGAGATGGAAAGTTTCCATCTTTTTGATATAGTTTCGAGTAGATGTTTGGCACTATTTTCAGGCTTTTTCCTTGAGCTCAAAAATGGAAAAAGTTACCACTATGAGATGAAGATGAAGCTAATTTTTTTATTCTCACCATTGATGCCATTTGATAGCTATAAGTTTGAGAAATTTTAATTTCTCAAGGGTTCAAAATTTTGTTTCTTGCTCTCATACTCACTGAAGAGAGACCTATAAACTTATTTGAATCAGATTTTGATCTTGTATCCTTCATCTCAATAAAACAATAGGCTTCTCCTTCCCATTTTATTTTCTAGAGTTTATAATATCAATTGATGTTGACTATGATTCAA
>VDFB02255622.1:0-66448 GCA_007258455.2 Sequoia sempervirens
GAACCTTTCAAGTCAAATCGACGATGAATTCGCAATTCTGTGCAAAACATGTTGCCCATCACTACAAATCGGACCTGCAAGAAAATTCTGCAATACTATCATAACGTAACAATTTTCTTATTTTTGTAGTACTTCTCAGAATTTTACAAACAATCCAAAAGTATAGATATAATGATTTAACAAATGAGCAGTTTAGGAACCAATCCAATTTCTGTTTTGGGATAACAACATAAATAAAAAGACTACTCTGACCTAAGAATAAGATCATCCTTTGATTATTTATGATACCTTCTGGCCGCCTGCAGGCTTGATACGGTGTAGCCCAAAAAACTTAGTTATCAAGGTGTTTTCGTGCATACGAACATGGTGGTGATAATTTGGAAGCATTCTTAGAAGAACCTGCACATGGCAGATCCAATGGCCTTTCTTTCATAAAATACACAACTTTGCTAGTGATATCCATATCAGAAATTAAAGATTATGCTCTGTAACTACTGGTACATCTATTACAAAAGAGTACTATATACTTCAATTCTCAAATGAAATCTATCACTAAAACTCATGTCTATATGTAAAAAGGGATTTTTAACATTCTAAAGTTTCAGAATCCATAGGGACTACCCTAGGATGATTCCCTTAGATAAATGAAGACGTGCCACATAAAGCAGAAGATATTATACAAACACCAAACATTAGGCCAATCCCGTAATTGTTACCATTGTAAGAAATGGAATGACAGTTGCAACAAAGCTTCCAATTCAGATTCAACATCTCCACCCTAAGAAACTTAAAATGAGGCATCATTCAAAAGAATCTCCTCTGAGAGAATACCGTGTGCAGAATATTAAAATTAATAGCATTCCTGTTACAGTAATATATCTTAGTAGTTAGTGTTATTTCTGAATGTCATTCATATTTCTGAATTCCTGTTCTAGCAATTTAAAGCATTGTTCCATGGTTATCTCCCAGGATAAAGATCAAAAATCAAAGCACTCCTATCTATGAAAGCATTTAAAAGGAATCTTTAGTGTAAGCCCATAAACGATAACACTCTCTAAGGAAACTGACCTCATAAACTATAGTTCATCTCTTAACAACAAAGCAAACTAATGTAAGAAAAATACATAGGCCATGATGGAGCTGCTTGCTGGCTGAAAACACAGTGATTATCTGCATGAGCTATGTCTAAGGGATGACACATTTGATGGCAAGAGGTATGTGACAAAAAAGTGATGGAAAAATCTTACAGAAGTCGAATTGGAACACTCCTTAAAAAGTTTAGGATTTAGTTTCTTGTAAGTGTGTTCCCCATTCTAATTCGAGTCATTAATTTATTCTTGTTCTATGACTGGATTGATCATATCTGTTATTTATGGACCACATGATGGGTGCATTAACATATTTCATCTAAAAAGTGCATTCCCCTCTGTGTACTACATGGACCACCCTTAAAGAGGTTTTATTACTTAACTTTAATTCCACGTTATACTGCAATGTGTCCCTGGGGTTTCCCTAGGTATCCCTATCCCCTAAGTATTTCATGCTATGTCATTGGCTTGGGTTTGGCTTTGCGTTTGTCATATGACAGATTTTCTTTTTTCCCTAAGTTCAGTATGGCTGGGTATATATATATGTGTGTGTGTGTGTGTGTGTGTGTGTGTTTCCCCATATAGCAGATTTCCTTTTTCCCCAAGTTCGGTATGGCTGGGTATGACCATGCATACATACATACATACTGGAACGTGTCCCTAGGGTTTCCTTGGGTGTCTCTATCCCCTGAGCATTTCATGCTAGGTTGTCTTGGGTTTGGCTTTGGGTTTTCCATATGGCAGATTTTCTTTTTTCCCTAAGTTCAGTATGGTGCTCTCTCTCTCTCTCTCTCTCTCTCTATATATATATGTGTGTGTGTGTGTGTATGTGTGTGTGTGTGTGTTTCACCATACTTTTTCCCCAAGTTTGGTATGGATACATACATACATACAAACACACATAATTACATACATACATTCATTACGTACACACACACACGCACAAATACATACATACACACACACACACATACATAGATACATACATACACATATATACATACATACACACACACATACACATACATACATACATAATTACATACATAGATACACACATACACACACATCATACATATATAAATACATACATAAATGCACACACATACACACACACACACACATACACACACACACACACACACACACACACGTACATAAACACATGCACATACACACACACACACATACATACATCCCACACATACATATATTTGTGTGTGTGCATGTGTGTGAGCGCTTATGTGTGTGTAAAATTAAACTCACTTAAAAAAATACATATTGATGAAATATCAAAATTTTCTATAACTTTCCCATTATATGTCTATATTGCCGAATCCATGGCTTATGTATCTGGATGCAAGTCTAGTTCATACCAGGTTTGAGATTTGAGTTGGTGTGATAGGGAGCCGTGGTAAATATTTATATATTATTATATTTAGTATTTATAATATTATATTTATATTAATCTATTATATATTATATTATTAATATTTGTATATTATAATTCTTGTTCATGGGTTTCTAATCCTATTTATTCACTGGTTGATCACTCTTTTGTGGATCTAAACCTAAGACCCCAAGGCAGAGGGAGTACTGGAGTGAACCCCAGGAGACTCGAGGTGTCGAGGACGCTGACGGAAGACATGGGAGAGACTCATACGTGACCGAGAGTGCAAGTGACGCATCGGGACGTAGCAGGAAAACCAATTCAGTCAGGTCCAACTGTAATGTCCCCAATTTAGCCCTACACTCTTCGTTTGGATTTAGCCTATTTCCGGAAACTCATAGGCTAAAGCAGAAATGAAAATTAGGGTTTCCACTTTCAGAGGAGGTTTTGAGGTCTTGCATGCGAGAGTTTCTAACGCATGTCTGGTGAAGCTTTCTGGGTTTTTGGAGAGCTTCGCAATGACGTAACATGCATGACAGGATATTGACTTGCGTTCTCGGCTGCTTTTTGGAGGCTTGCATATTGGAGTTTTCCAATTTGGCTTCTGGATTCCTTCTGGGTTTTTAGAGAGCTTCGTGATGGTGTGACATGCAACTGAATCAGATGACTTTTCTAGACTTACTATTTTTAGTAAGTTGCGACGGCTACTCAAAATGTGGAGAAAATGAGTTTGGAACAACTTACTATTTTTAGCAGTATGCAATTTTTAGTAAGTACTATTTCTAGCAGTGCTATTTTTAGCAGCAGTTCAGTAGTTTAGTGCAATGGCTATTTCTGGCAGGTCAGCTTGAGCAGTGGTCTCCAGCATTTGAGGTGATTATTTTGGCAAGTTTGATATTTGATGAAAAAATAATGTTTTAAGCATAGTTGAAAAACTCGCCAATTGCAAAAACTCGCCAAGCCCAGAAAATACGATACGGAAAAAACTCGTCAAAAAACTCGACAACTTAAAAAATTGCTTAAACTTCATTATAAACGCATTTTTTTTGCAAAATTCAATGATAAGATGCATCCAATGAGTCAATAAAATGAGTACATAGAAGAAACAAGCTGAGTCTAGTTATATTTGATTGATTTGAAAGAAAATTAGATACAAAATCGCATCCTTATGTGGAATGCTCAATACACTGATACTGATAGTCTGAAACAAAATGAAAATAGCAAATTGTTTTTGTAAAATTGAAGGTAACTAGTGGAGAGTACATAGAAAATCAAATGAATTCAATGGGAGTTTGTGGGAAATGCCCCTAATGGGTTTGGGAATACTCAATACCGCGTCTTGTGATCACGAAACAAAATGAAAATAGCAAATTGTTTTTGTGGAAATTGAAGGTAAGCCCAGTGGAAGTACCTAGAAAATCAAATATGAATTCAATGGGAGTTTGTGGAAATGCCCCCAATGGGTTTTTCTGAGGGGCAGCCCTTGAGTGGGGTCAGGGGCAGTGCCCTTCTGAGGCTCAGGCCGGCGCCCCTCGGAGTCAAGGCAATGCCTTGTGGGGGCTCACAGGAGCAACACCCCGGTGGGAGCAAGGGAGCAGCATGCTTGATGGGGGAATCCCAGGGCAGCCCTGCAGTGCAGAGAGCCCGGCGCCCGTGTAAGTCAAGGAGCCGCGCCCCTCTGGCGTCTGAGGCGGCGCCCCACGTGAGAATCGAGGCAGCACCCCTCGCGGGGTCCCGCGGCAGCGCCCTGGGCGCGCTCCCTGTCGCGATACAAGGCGGGGTCGAGGGGCGGAGCCCCCGCTGCCAAGCCCAAATTAAGACCTCCAAAACCACACAAACCTTCATGGTGTACATTGTAAGAATCCAGGTGATTCTCAACACAAACCCTTGACTGAATATGGCGATTCTGCTGTGTTTTGTATTTTTTTGTGTTTTTGAGGGTTTTTGCAATAAATAAAGAAGAGCGCGATTTTCCTCTAAATTGCTAATAAATTCAAAATAAATTAAAATTCTCTAAATAAGCTTTGAAAATGTTCAGAGAAGGTAGGCGCATCATTTTATTTCACTTCCAGAGCATTTACAATGGCAAATAATAATATATGAATGAAATACAAATTTATTATGTAGGAACCTGATTTCCTTCTTGCAGGCGCCAGAAGACAAATGAAATGGTACGGCTGAATGAACCAATGACCCTCTGGACTCTGAAAGCGTTGCAAAGACTCCAGATATCCAAGGCGCAATGAAACCCTCTGCCAAAGAATGAATGATGAATGCGTTTCTTCCTGAGAGAGAGGTACGGCCTTGAAGGTACAGAAATGTACGGCCCTGCTGCAGCAGCAATAAAGAATATAGTACGGCCCAAATAAAGATGCCAGATTTCTGAGATAGTAACCTCTGATAGGTCGCCCCTGTTAACTGATGAAATACTCTAGATCTCCTTCTTGAAATCGATTCAATATGATCAACTGCAACTTCTGGATGAAGCTACCAAGTAGACAATCTTCAACTGGTATTGCACAGTCTCAGTATGTCAGATTCTGAAGAGGTATCGTTCTCCAAAATCGAATCGTCTGCTGAAACCCTAGGTTTTGCAAACTTCAATGCTCAGAGCAAAAATAAGACAAATTTGAATAACATATCATGATGGTTCGATTTGTCTTTCCTGTGAATATATACTCTCTTGCAAAAATTCGACCCAACTCACTTTTTAATAATCATTTAAATTAAATGATCAAATTCGTCCTTTTTGACTTAGGAGAAAAATAATAATTAAATGACGTCTCATTAATGAATAATAATTATTCATTATATCAAATATATCACTTTATTATAAAGTATTAAAATGCTTTATAATATACCATTTAATTATTAATATTTAAATATATTAATAAAGTGACTTTAATATAAAGTCAAAATATTAAATATTTAATAATCATTAAATACTCCTTATTTCTCCTTCTGACCAACAACTGAAGAACTAGGTCGATTCCGAGCTAACCAGCTAAACCAGGTGCCCTGCCCAAAATAGCAGCTTCCGCCTGTCCGACTTTCTAAAAATAGAAAGTCTCTGAAAAACCACTCTGAAGGATTCTGCGAAGGCCCAACCTGAAACAACTGCAACACTGAAGCTACAGAACACTGAGTAACTGCCTCAGATGATCACCCCTGTCAGCCTACGAGGATCGAAATAATAGGCTAACCACATGACCAGCTGCGCTGACTAGGATGGGGACATCACAAACTAACACACCTTCTTCAGAAGAATAACATTTTGTTGCCCTCATCAGTGTCTTTTTCTTCTTCAACATCTCAATCAGCAGCAGCTTCATCATCACAATCAGGAAACATAGGAGTTGCAAATGGACTACTCAAAATGAAAGGACAAGCACTCTTGGCCTCTACAAGTCCTGAATCTAGAAGCTAGCTTCTTTATTCAGTGGCATCTCATCATACGACATCATCTATGGGAATGTTCTCTTATTTTGAGCCTTGTAATTCACCTAATACTTTGATGGGTAACAACACATATGAAGGTGTGTGGGAAGAGTTCTATTGACATGGGAGAAGGCATTTTTAATGATGTCATCTAATCTCCTTTCTGTTAATCAAATTACCCATAGTGGACAAGGTAAAACAGTTGAGTTCACTCCTAATAGAGCATACATAAGGAACTTGGAGACTAGAGAGATCATTGCTATAGAGATGGTTGATCATTCATCTCATTTGTATTCATTTTCCCATTTTGCTTTTGTTGATGATATTGTTCCTTTGACTGCTATTCACACTCATTCATCAAGTGTGAATCATGTTTGTGAGGAGAAGTTTGGTCATCTAAACCTTGGTATTCCAGAGACTAGTGTTGAGCTTCCTACTCCTCCACCTCCTGCTTCTTCAACTTTCAATGCTTCTATTCAACAAGATGATCATAGTTTTCCAAACCTTGCTTTGTGGGATGAATATTTGACAAGGATTTCTAACTTGTTTTTGGAGTCTCATACTGCAGATTTGGAGGACACACTTGAGGGGATTTCTCTCCTCTTTGATGACAGTTTCAACACAACTATTATCCCATCTTCTTTGTCTTTGGAGATTGACAGTCATGAGTTTCCTCATTTCCTTGATTTGTCACCTTTCTTGGTTGAGTTTGGCCATGATTATGTTGTGGCTTCTTCAAGCTTCGAGACTCCTAATCAATTTTCAAAGACACATTTTAAGACTTCCTCCTTCCTACTTTTAGTTGGACATGGAGTGGCTTCTTCATCAAACTATGGATTTGTTTCTTCCTAAGGGAAGATATTTGCTTCCAGGCATTGGATTGTCTTTTGTTTTTAGGCATTCTTCATCAGCATTGGAGCTTCTTCATTGTGGGGGGGATATCTTGTCTCTCTTTTTCCCTCTTGGGGGGTCATTAATTGTATATTCATGATGGATGTAGTCCTTGGGGGGTATCATCGAGTCCACCATACATCTTGTTTGTATTTTTTCTCTTTTGGAGAGAAGTTTTGTCCCACTAGGTTTTCTCCTTTTCTCCATTTGTGAGAGATTGCATTGTAAATGAGTACCTAACATGGCCCAGTAGCTGGGACCCATAATAATCTTTTTCATGTTTTGCATCTTTGCATAATAATCTACCCCCTAAGTTGCATTTAAGAGGGGGTGTTGGTGTGAATAAATTTCTTGTACCTAGTTAATCCTAGCAAGGGGGATTTATTCACATGTTAAGCTTACTTATGTCCTAGGTGGTCTTCTAGAAGTCTTAGTTGTCTGGATAAGATCTGATCTTATCTTTTTGACTTCTTTGTCAAATTAGTTGTCTCATAACATAGGATTAAGACACATGTCACAACCTTGTCTAATCCTATCCCTCACCTTGCCTTTATAAGCAAAGCCTCTCATGTACATTTGTATCAATCATGATCCATAATCATAGCAAGCTATTCTTCTTATTTTCTCTTGTAGAAGATATTTTGGTCTAGCAACTGTTTTTGGGTGTGTTGGGAGTCACCATTAACTCTTACAAATTTACAGCAAACACACAAAGATGGCTTTTAGGCCTAGAACCCCTAAATTCTGATTTAACTATTTTAAAATATAAAAAGTTTTCAAAACATAAAATTATTACTATATTCTAATAAAAGTAATCACATGAACTTATAACATCATTTAAAAAGAAACTGTATAGCTTTACAATCAAAACCAAGATACAATTTTTTTCAAGGTAGCACAAAAGAACATTTCACAAAAACTATTTTAGACCATACCTCAATTCATCGTCCAAATATGTAATTTCCAACTCCCCTTGGGCTTGTGGAGGTGCATCAATAGTTATCTACAAGAACAAGGTAGGACTTCATTCACATCCAGTTGATGAGGAAATGAGCATGTTAACAACAAGATGGTTGGAAAAAGATGGAAATCCAACTGATGACAAAAGACTATGGAGAAAAACGATTCAAATGAGAATAAAAATGGACAAAATTCTTGAAACTGAACCATTGCTAATCAACAAAATCAGAAGAAAAATGATAATGCTCACCAGACCAGCAATCTTGAACTTGTCAAATTTTACAGACACTCTGCTCCCGCTCAGAGGGGTTAAATTTGCTGTTACCTGAAAGATTACATAATGCTCAAATGTAATCAACAAAGTAATATATGGAAATTTTTTAACATTCATAAAAATTTCCTTTAAGGGGAAAGTAAGATAATCCAAAGTAATCAATTACATGAATTGGAAAATGATCCATGCAATGAGAAGAATACACTAAATGAGATGTATAAAACACAGTATTCTTGGATTTTCGAACAACAAATGCATGCTTACAATATGAGATGTTCCCTACTAAATGCGCATAATAGTAGTACAATCATAAAGAAACAATTATAATATCATATAATAAGTATTATAAGTATTATCTCTATATCCTATATGCTCCATGCATTCATTTATGCCTTGTTTCATATATGTATATTGCCTCATCTTCCTAAAGTTTGAAAAAAAATTCATACCACTTCACACATGCATCCTTGCTTCAAGTAACTTTGGTATGAATCTATACAATATGTAATATCCCTTGTAGGGTGTTAGCTCAATCTACAAGAAATTTTTGCGATCACTCAAATCCTAGCTCTTTCTAATCACCAAGTTCCCAATGTGGGCAAGGTGAGAGCATATGAAGTCTAGAATGAGGATAATGAAAATTAAACTAGAAGATATTAGTGGCTAGCCAACCAATTTACAATAGAAGCAAAGTCATACAATCAATCAAACTAACATGGCTAATAATGGCATGCATATTCTGATTAAGCCAAACTAGTTGAATACAAACTGAATTGCTTCAATGCTAAAATGACAAACTATATCACCTTATTTTGATGCATGCAAGCTAACAGGTAATATATTGAAAAAGAAGAGGATCCAATAGACAAACAAACCAAGATCTTTTACAATGATAGACAAGGATCTAGAGTGAACTAACCAGGATCTTTAGTAATCAAATAAATTACTGGTAGTTAATTGCCCAGTTATTACAATCTTTGATAGAAAAGAAACTATTTCACTTCAATAACCACATCCAAGTACTATGTCAATAAATGTCCATCATTAAGCAAGGAAACATTTTTTCAAACAATTGGAAAGCTAATTGAAAACACATGAAATAATTACACAGAATATGTAGCAAGGCTCGAGAAGGAGCGACTAATAACAATCTTCAAGCCCAACTCAGTTGTTCATGAGATGTTGAATTAAAACTACTTGTAAACTACTGGTATAACTAAGCATAATATTACAACTTGTTAGTCCCAATTTTGGTCAAGGAAATTTTTAAAATTTCCCCCCTCAAGATGCCATTTGAGCCTGTGATGGTTGTGTTGATATATGTTCTTTGTGCTTGAGGATCATTTATGAGCAAAGACTTGGTATTTCAAGTAACTTTTCTTTTACATTTGGATCCTCTATGTCGTGCATAGATTTGGTGGGATCATTGCTTTGAAAGCTAGGTGGAAATTACGCAGCAAATAGAGAAAGTCCGCAGTCCTCTTGCCCAAAGTTTCTCATGCATGGAATGGGCGTTTTAATCAGACTTTCGAACCCTTTAAAGAATCTGTGAATGAATTTTAATGAAGATCCTAAACTCAGGAAAAAGATAAAAGAAATGAAGTCATTTATATATTCGCAAGCCGAATTATTCTTTGAATTCATCTTCATTTCAATTACAATTCCTTCAAGTGATTTGCAAAAGGAATTATGTCATTTCTCTCTCAAGTCATAGGAAAAGTTATCAAGTCTTCGAAGGAGGAAATTATATGATATAATGTTTTGCTATGGCGGAATAAAGTATCTGGGCTGTAACCTCCTATGCATAGGTATATTATACAGAGCTCTCCCCATTTGTGATTCAAATCCTAGCTTCACAATCTACTAACTCGATACCTTGCAGTCATGGTTACCATCGGAGACTCTTCCTATTATGGTGGTGTTCAAAGTGGTTGTCCTAACTACTGCTTCTCCAGCCAGAGCTCTAAAGGATAAAGCCAGCGGCATTCACATTGAGTTTCCTAACTACGGGCAGCCTCCGCAACAATTATCATAACCACAAAAAGTGCCACCAACAATAACAAATGGACTTGTCTATGTCGAAGATAATTCCAAAATACGCATATCAAATGTGCTCGGAAAGAATAACCTTATTTTAAAAGCATTCAATCACTTGTTACATGGTTATAAAGGAGGTTGATTTATGGAAAAAGCAAAATTGTTAATTAAACTGTGTTTGAAGGCACAATCGAAGAGACTTAGGAATTTGTGAGACTTGTCTCAAAATTCTTCTCAGTGTGGTTGAAGTTTCATTCGAAGGGTATCCTACATCATGTTGACGAGCCACATGGTTTAACAATTGACCATGATTACTTATGAAGATGGTGAGAGACTGAAGATTATTCACAATTCTTGGACATATGGGAGACGCACAGTTATAGCAACCTAGGTTCTCTTTTGTCTACTTGATTGATGCTCTTTCAATCTCAGAAAAATATTGTCAATTTTAAGCAGACCAGTTTATAAGAGCAAGTTTATTAATGATGCCGGATGAATAAGCCCTGCATATACTCAAAGGTTGGAGGCTCGAGTTTTGGATTGCCCTTTGAAGACCACAAGATAAGGAGTGACCATGTATTATAAAGTCCTTGGAGTTTGAAATTGAGATGCCAATTTCTTTGTGCTGAGGGAGCCTGCAGTACGTGTTATGTATTTCACATTTTTAGCACCATGGAAAAATCACTGAAATGCAGATGTCATATAAGCTTTCACATCGGAGAAGGTATAATTACAATTGAAGGACAAGTAAGGAAAATCTTGATGGATCTCATTACTCATGTGATCGCAATGACAGATATGGCACTCAGATTACCAAAGGTAGGCTATCTTGGACTGAGGAATAAAATTAATATTATTATTGTAAAGGTTGTGTTATGCCATCCTTACAATATACCGTATGATGGGGTGACGGATGAACATGACATTGAAGTGGAATATGCTATTCAAAGCTATAGACATATTGATATTAAAGCACTCAACTATCATCGTAGCTTGTAGTGTCAGTCCAATCTATAATTGAGATTATATAGCAGTTATAGGTCACCTCGTCGAAAGGGATACGTATGATAAGGGGTGACTATTAAGTATGATAAGAAAGCTGCAGGTAAGCTTCATTGTGAAATTGGAATCAAGCAGAAGATAACAAGCGATGAGAGCAGGATATGAATATGCTTACTTTGTGTGAAAAGTATCATATGTTGTTATTCAGCTTATGCGGATAACTACGAGTAATAAACAGAGTTGTAGTAACAAAAAGCTAATGCGATAGCAGTGGGAGAAAATGGTGTCTTCACTCCCTTGGAACAGAACAAAACAAGAATTAACACTTATTCCCTGTGAGAGAGTCTGCATATCAATGCATACCCTAGCTCAAATGGTTTATACTGTCAAGGTTGAATCATTGAAGAGGCTGAAATATACCAAACAAATTTTTTTCAATTTTTCAATTACAATAAGCAGAGCAATACACAATCGTTAGGGTTAGCACTTAAACCAAACGATGCGGAATTCAACTCTAACCAAGAATGCGCCGGATGACGACGAGCATATGGTCAAAGGGTCTTAATGCAATGCTGATACAAAGAACTCTAACCAAGAATGCGTCGGAGAACAACAAGCATGTGGTCAGAGGATCCCTACCAACTATTACGCTGAAGTAACTCGACGTCAAGAATGTGCTTTCCAATCCGAGATGGAATTGGAGCTACCATATGACGGAGATGCTAAGTATTACAATGCAATTAAGGAAAATAAGTGAGAATGCTAACAGTACTACTGTTCAGCTTACAACATGATAGAGAATGTCTTGCTATGAACATGAATCAAGAGTTAAATAGTGCTGCAATAATATATTGAATCTCCTTTACTGGATAAGGAAGCTTAGATCAGAAAACTCCCCTCTAGAGACCAACTTAACAATCTGATTTTTGACAGTCCTGTTTTCAAATGCATAAACAGCAGCCCTAAAACTCACTATTTTGCTCACAACTCACTCCAAACTCACTCAAAATCCTTGAGACAAAGTGCATATTGATCCTAGGATGATGGCGCCCAAGATTGAATCACAAAAACTAACCAAAAGACCTCATATAATTTATGCACGAATTTCAAGGCAGTCCCAAATGGTACGGCCCTCAAGGAAGGGCGATTTGCCTTTAAAAATTCAAGACTTCATCAAAAAATCTGCAAATTAGAGGAAAGGGTCGCCCCTCATAGACAAAGAGATAAATGCAATACCCAGAATGATTCTTTTTGTATTTTTTGACTTATGAATAAAAACAACAATCAGCTATAAGGAAGAGACAATTCCAGAATTTCACTAATATGCATAAAACTGAACTACAAAGCCACACAACTACTACAATGCAGAAATCTCGCTACAAACCACTCAAACTACAACTCCTCATCACTAGTCGCTATCTCTCAAGCAAGAAGCAATGCCAAGCTAGGAGGCATACATTCCTCGAAGCAGTCCCACTACCATTCCGGCAGTATAACATTCCTGTAGACAAAAGATGCCCAAATGAAGACCCAAGACTTCCTTTTATAATTTGTGAAGACCCCTCCAGAAGCTTCTAGAAACCCTAATTCTTTTCCCTCCAAGAAATGGCGTCACTTTTCTTCAAGGCTTCATTTTTTACTTTTTTAATGAAATTCATCTCTTCAAGATAGGCGTCCAACTTAAAGCTTCAATTTTGACCTTAATAAATATAAAATTACCTCAATGAGGCGCCACCCCTTAAAGACCACCTTTTTAACACAACATTAAGTTATGAGACTAGGCCAAGGGGGTATTATAACATAAAAATATAACATTGTTTAAATGAAATGAACTTATCTCTCCAAAAATGCATCCCAAGGCCCAAAATTGAACAAACCAATTGAGTCGACTGAAGAGGAAAGCCAACTGTGCCGAGAACGACAGGACCACTGCCAGAAATAGAATTTACTAAAAATAGTAAATTCTTGCAGGGGCTCGGAATGCCAAGAAAAACACACCACTGCGAAGCTCTCTGAAAACCCAGAAAGAATCCGCCATTCAATTATAAATCACGAGCAATAGCAACCTCCAAAACACAAAACCCTAATTTCACCTTCTGAGTAGCCTACGGGTCTCCGGAATAGGCCAACGATCAACTGAAAAGATCATGCTCGAGAAGGGGACATTACAGTCCGCCCTCCCCAAGATTGTTTGTCCTCAAGTAATCGCAAACCAGGATGCTGCAAAATCTCATCATTCTCCCAAGTCGCATCCTCCATAGGCAAGTTCTTCCACTTCACCAAGTATTCTCTAATTGTTCTTTTTCTCAAAGAACACTCTCTGAAATCAAGAATCTCTTCTGGAATCAAAACTAATTGTCCTTCTTCATCCAAAGGTGGCAACTATGATGAAGCAACAACATTGTGTCCAAGTGCCTTCTTGAGGCGAGACACGTGGAAGACATTGTGTACTCTGCTATTCGAAGGTAGCTCCAACTCATAAGCTACTGCTCCCACCTTTCTGATAACCTTGAACGGCCCATAGAAACGAGGTTTGAGCTTCTCAGCTCCACTCTTCTTGAGAGTAGACTGTATGTAAGGCTATAGTCGAAGATAAACCATATCTCCAACCTCAAAAGAGCGCTCAACACGCCGCTGATCAACATACATCTTCTACTAATTCTGTGCAATCTGAAGATTGTTCTTCAATGATTTCAAGATATCTTGACTCTGCCACAACAAATCCTTGGCTTGAGGGGCTTTGCTATCGCCAAACACCAAATCAGCAAAGCTAGGAGCCTCATAACCGTAAAGAGCCAAGAAAGGTGACATCCTTATTGACATGTGAAAAGAAGAATTATAACAATACTCGCCTATGTGAAGCCATTTCACCCATGCTCTTTGCTGCTCCAAAACATAGTTTCTCAAATAGCCTTCCAACCACTTGTTCACTATCTCAGTTTGTCCATCGGTTTGGGGTGATAACTAGTGCTTGGAGTAAGCACTGTACCACTCATTCTAAAGACCTCTTGCCAAAAAGTGCTTAGGAACTTGCTATCCTTATCACTCACAATGTTTTTTGGCAACCCATGTAACCTAAACACCTCATGAAAAAACAGATCTGCAACTTGGGCTGTTGAAAAAGAGTTGGTAATGGCGAAGAAGTGAGCAAATTTTGTTAGTCTATCCACTACAACATAGATACAGTCTTTTCCTTGGACCTTGGGCAACCCCGTGATGAAGTCCATCGATATGCTTTCCCATTTTTTATTGGGAATAGGGAGAGGTTGCAGCAGACCAGCAGGTGGAGTATGCTCATTCTTGTTTATTTGACAAGTGGGACACTCCTGAATGTAGCGTTGAACTTCCCCTTTCAGCCCTTTCCAAGAAAATCTTTCCCAAATCTGCCTATATGTCTTGAAGAACCCTTGATGACCAGCAAGTGGAATGTCATGAAATGTCAACAAAATCTTCTTTTTGAGCTTAGAATCAGCCACCAAAAAGATTCTACCCTTGCAGTGTATCAGCCCTTCAACCACCTTGTACCTTTCGTCATGAAAAGTACCCTCAATGATGCTGGTTGCAAACTGATTTTTGGCATAATCAGCAAGCAACATGTTCTTCCAATCAGCAGTAAGCTCACATAATGAGCTCAAATGAGGTCTCCTAGATAGAGCATAGGCCACAATATTGTTTTTACCTTTGACATATTCAATGTCAAAATCGTAAGCTTGAAGCTTACTCACCCACTTTTGTTGCCTCTCGTTCAAATCTTTTTGATGCATGAAGTGCTTGAGACTATTGTGATCAGTCTTGACCACAAACTTGCTCCCCACCAAATACTGTCTGAACTTAGCTAATGCATGCATAATGGCAAGCATTTCCTTGTCGTAGATGGAGTAAGTCCTTTCAACGCCTCTTAATTTTCTGCTCTCAAACACAATGGGATGTTTTTCTTGCATCAAAACAGCCCCAACTCCTTCACCGGATGCATCACACTGTAGCTCAAAAGGCTTGGAAAAGTCTGGAATAGCTAAAACCGGACAAGAGCTCATGATCCTCTTAAACTTATCAAAAGTAGTTTGGGCCTTTTCTGACCAACAAAAAGCCCCATTTTTCGTGAGGTCAGTAAGAGGAGCAGCATTCTGCGAGTAGCCCTTCACAAATCTTCTGTAAAATCCACAAAGACCCAAGAATCCTTTCAAATGAGTCAAATTCTCAGGAGGTGGCCAATCAACCATTGCTTTGATCTTTTCAGGATCAACCTTAACTCCTTCAGCACTGATTATATGACCAAGGTAAAGTAACTCCTTCATTCCAAATTCACATTTGGATTCTTTGGCAAACAAACTCTCTGATTCTAAGATGCTAAGCACTTCCTCCAAGTGCTTGAGATGTTCTTCCCATGTCTTGCTGAAGATCAGAATGTCATCAAAAAATATCAATACAAACTTCCTCAACTGCTTCTGAAAGACTCTGTTCATACAAGACTGGAAGGTAGCAGGAGCATTAGTCAACCCAAATGGCATGACTAGAAACTCGAAGTGGCCATAGTGGCATCTAAATGTTGTCTTCTCAACATCAGATCCTCTCATCCGAATCTAGTAGTAGCCCGATCTCAAATCAATCTTTGAAAAGAACTTGGCTCCATGTAACTCATCAATGAGCTCATCTATCTTCGGAATGGGGTATCGATTTTTTATGGTGCTTTGATTCAAAGCACGATAGTCCACACACATGCGGATGGTACCATCCTTCTTCTTCACAAGAACAACTACTGAAGCGAACGGACTCTTGCTTGGACGAATGAAGCCCATCTCCAAGAGTTCTTGAATGTTTTTCTCAATCTCATCCTTCTGCTTCTTAGGGTACCGATATGGAGTTGTAATAACTGGTTTAGCTCCTTCCTTGAACTCTATGACATGCTCTGAACCCCATTCAGGAGGTGGTCCAGGAGGTAAATCAGCAAACACCTTGCTCTTCTTTGTGATTAACGACTGAATATCAGGAGGATTGATGGGGTAGGGTTGGATGGAAACAATCACTGTCCCATGCTCTGGGTCACTCCTAGGCAAACCCCTTTGGTGTTACTCTCCACCTTCTTAACCTATAGGTCCTAAAGCTTGTTAGGCACCCCTAGTTCTCCTGGCCAACCCTACTATCATCTGCATACACCAACCAAGTCAATCTTGGTGCTTACTCCTCTTTTCTCTCCTTGGCCCTCAATCTTCCTAAAGGCCAAACTAATTCTCCAAACCTTACCAACCTGTTGCAGGGGCATGTGGTGTCTTCTACAGCTTCAAGACCATCCCTCCATGGTTCTTGGTCAGTCTCAAGCCTTCAAATCTCCATCGCTTCCCTCAAACCCTAGTCTAGGGTTTAAGAAGGGCTAGTAGCCCTTGAGCCCCAATTAGGCCTCTTAGCCCGAGAAATTAGGCTATAACTCCAATCCTGCTAAGAATCAGCACAAACTTCTTTTTGAGACCCTAGTTCAATTGCCAACCTCTCAAGGAATTTTGGGGTTTTGGGCCTTCATAGGCCATACACAGGCTCAACCCTATTTTTGTGGGAATTAGGGCTTTTTAGGCCTTTTCTTGGACAGTCAATGATCTGCCTGCCTCTTTCAATCACCAAATGGTTTGGTGAAGACTCTGCCCTCCTGTCAGACCTTTCCAAGGACCCCTGCATCCACCACACGCCTTGGGTTGCTAAGGAATCGATACCCCTACAACGTTAGGGCTTGGTTTTTTTTTTACTGTCTTCCCTAACCGGGCACTGTCAGCTCGCCTAGGGAAGATCTTTCAACATGTAACCATTCTTCCTACAATCTCCTAACACTATCCTATGTACAAGCATGGAGCTTAGACTCATTTCCCACGAGCTATACACCTGGTATAGTGGAAAACAAAGGTCTAAGACTCCAATAAAAACAGTCTACCAAACTAATCAGCAATAAAGAAAACAAAAACTAGTAAGAACAAAGCTTGGGAACGATAAGACAACACTTCCAAAGACTTCACAAAACTTGTCAGATGAATGCCACACGTGCTATACTCTGTTCAATACCAGAAACTCATCATTAACTCAGTAAAAGAACAAAAAAACAGAAAAATTGCAAGAACTTCAATGGTTTTTCATATCAATAGTAAACTCCAGCTAATACAATGCTTTGTCCAACCCTAAATCCAGTTCAAGGCTCCTCTTTTAAAGGTTCCTAGGTGGTTACAGCTTTCCTTGGTTGGACTTAACCACCATCAAAGGCCAAAATTGCTTAAAAGCAACATTTTGGGCTTTGTTTCAAACTCCTAGTGGAACCTAGTGAAACAAACTAAGAAACTCATTCAATCTACCCTATGCTACTAATCAACCTTCATTCTATCATCTTTTTTTTTTAACATCACTAACTCAAAATTAAATGGTCAACATGACCTTGAAGTATTAAAACTCAAAATTGCTTCCTAGGCTTCCAAAATTTGCTTAGTGTTACTTGATGTTGCCTAGGTGCTCCTACACCAAGGATAGTCTCTCTTTGTTTCAACCAGACTAGCAGAAAGAATCATACATTTGCAGCCCACTCAACTTGATCATGACGAATCAGCCTTGCCATTCTCTTGAATGAGACAATCCGAGGACCACTATTGGACATTCCTCTTAGCACTACCTTCTTCCCATCGGATTGAAACTTGAGCTCCATGGTTTGCAGATTTAGAGAGATCTCTCCAAGTGAATGCAGCCATTGAATGCCTAGAACGGCATCCATATCTCCAATGTTGACTACATAGAAGTCGTCCTTGACTTCATAGTTTCCCAATTGCATAGTCATGTTTGAGATCTTCTTGGTGCATGAGATGTGAAACCCATCAGCAACCATAACCTTGAAGCCTTCAAACTCTTCTGTTTGCAACTCCTTCTTTGCCACCACAACTTCATCAATGAAGTTATGCGTTGCTCCAGTGTCAATCAAAGCAACTATTGGCTGCCCCTTAATCATCCCTCGAACTTTGAAGGATTCATTCTTTTGAAAGCTCGAAAGTTGAGCCAAAGTACCTCCACTTCCCTTTTCATCTTCGGACTCTTCTGGAGCTCTTTCCACTTCGCTGTCATCAAAATCAGACTGCTGGTCTGAAAAATCAGAATTACTTTCTTCAGCTGAATAGTATTCAATTTGATGAAATTTGACTCCTTTTGGGCAAATATGATCTTGGGACCATTTTTCTCTACACTGGAAACATAACCCCTTTCTTCTGAGTTCGTTAAGTGTCTCTAGATCCAATCTTGTGACATGGGGTTTATGCTGTTTGAACTCCTTATGATGAGGTCTTTTTCCTTTATCCCTTTTGTGAAATGATGGCTTGGATTGAAACTTTGCTTTAGGAGCAGCCCACTCCATGTTTCTTACTTTCTTCATTGCCTCCTATAGGGAGGATGGATCAAAAGCTTTAATCCAACCCTTGAGTGGCTCCATCAATCCTTCACTGAATAGGATCACCAAACGCCTCTCAGTGATTCCTGTGACCATGACTGAAAGTCTCTGAAACTCAACTATGTAGGCATCAACTGTGCCATATTGCCTAAGCTGTGCCAATTCTCTGAAATGCACTTCAGGATCTTTTTTTTCAAATCTCTCTATGAGCCTATTGGTGAACTCATCATAGGTAGTGATAAACCGATGACCCAAAGTGACTAGGCCATGGTACCACCACTCGTGCACCACCCCATCTAGGTGTAGCGTAGCGAACTTAATCACCTCCTCTTCCGCCATGGGTCTAAGAGCTAGATAGTTGTCTAACTTCTGTATCCAAGCTCTGGCTGAACTTTGTCACTCCCATCAAAATGTGGAAGCGTAACCTTGTTGATAGCTTGATGCAAATCCCCATGTACTGTTGTTCTTCTTTGTTCATAATGTCTTCCTTGTCCTCTATTCTTCCTTTTATGATCCATAAAATCATTGTAAGACATATCTATCTTAATTTCATCAGGTAGAGAATCATACTCAGCACGGCCGAGTCTCAACTGTTCAACAAATGAAGCATTTTCTTTTGGATCAAGTTGAGAGTTTACTGGTGCCAAGAAGGTGGGTTTGAATGGCCTGGAAGAAATGTATGTGCTATTTGAAGCAGGCTGAGCAGCATGTGGTTGGTGGCACTGTGTTCTCCCCTATGTCCTGGGTTGTTCTGTGGAGTTGGGTTCTGACCCACTTTCCCCATCATGAGAGATACCATATCCATTAAGGCATCCATCTTCCTTTCGAATCTTTTTCCCAGACTTAACGATCTTTCTCTTCCCTTCCCACTATCATCTCTGTTACCACCCGATGTCCTCTCATTATCCCCCATTTCTTCTCCCGGAGAAGATTCCCAATTTGCTCTTAATACCTCTGAAGCTATCTGACCTTTCGGAGCCTAATGCCACTGAAACTGACTGGTAGCCTTCTTGTATTCCCTTGCTAAGTACTTTGTTCTCTGTCACTCATAGAAGGTTTGTTTCACAGGATGGTAGGATGAGTGGCTCTGATACCACTGGAATATACCGAACCAAAATTTTTCAATTTTTCAATTACAATAAGCAGAGCAATACACAATCGTTAGGGTTAGCACTTAAACCAAACGATGCGGAATTCAACTCTAACCAAAAATGCGTCGGAGAACGACGAGCATGTGGTCAAAGGATCCCTACCAACTATTATGCTGAAGTAACTCGACGTCAAGAATGTGCTTTCCAACCCGAGATGGAATTGGAGCTACCATATGATGGAGATGCTAAGTATTACAATGCAATTAAGGAAAATAAGTGAGAATGCTGACAGTACTACTATTCAGCTTACAACATGATAGAGAATGTCTTGCTATGAACATGAATCAAGAGTTAAATAGTGCTGCAACAATATATTAAATCTCCTTTACTGGATAAGGAAGCTTAGATCAGAAAACTCCCCTCTAGAGACCAACTTAACAATCTGATTTTTGACAGTCCTGTTTTCAAATGCATAAACAGCAGCCCTAAAACTCACTATTTTGCTCACAACTCACTCCAAACTCACTCAAAATCCTTGAGACAAAGTGCATATTGATCCTAGGATGATGGCGCCCAAGATTGAATCACAAAAACTAACCAAAAGACCCCATATAATTTATGCACGAATTTCAAGGCAGTCCCAAATGGTACGGCCCTCAAGGAAGGGCGATTTGCCTTTAAAAATTCAAGACTTCATCAAAAAATCTGCAAATTAGAGGAAAGGGTCGCCCCTCATAGACAAAGAGATAAATGCAATACCCAGAATGATTCTTTTTGTATTTTTTGACTTATGAATAAAAACAACAATCAGCTATAAGGAAGAGACAATTCCAAAATTTCACTAATATGCATAAAACTGAACTACAAAGCCACACAACTACTACAATGCAGAAATCTCGCTACAAACCACTCAAACTACAACTACCTCATCACTAGTCGCTATCTCTCAAGCAAGAAGCAATGCCAAGCTAGGAGGCATACATTCCTCGAAGCAGTCCCAATACCATTCCGGCAACATAACATTCCTGTAGACAAAAGATGCCCAAATGAAGACCCAAGACTTCCTTTTATAATTTGTGAAGACCCCTCCAGAAGCTTCTAGAAACCCTAATTCTTTTCCCTCCAAGAAATGGCGTCACTTTTCTTCAAGGCTTCATTTTTGACTTTTTTAATGAAATTCATCTCTTCAAGATAGGCGTCCAACTTAAAGCTTCAATTTTGACCTTAATAAATATAAATTACCTCAATGAGGCGCCACCCCTTAAAGACCACCTTTTTAACACAATATTAAGTTATGAGACTAGGCCAAGGGGGTATTATAACATAAAAATATAACATTGTTTAAATGAAATGAACTTATCTCTCCAAAAATGCATCCCAAGGCCCAAAATTGAACAAACCAATTGAGTCGACTAAAGAGGAAAGCCAACTGTGCTGAGAACGACAGGACCACTGCCAGAAATAGAATTTACTAAAAATAGTAAATTCCTGAAGGCGCTCGGAATGCCAAGAAAAACACACCACTATGAAGCTCTCTAAAAACCCAGAAAGAATCCACCATTCAATTATCAATTCACGAGCAATAGCAACCTCCAAAACACGAAACCCTAATTTCACCTTCCGAGTAGCCTACGGGTCTCCGGAATAGGCCAACGGTCAACTGAAAAGATCATGCTCGAGAAGGGGACATTACAGGCCAAGTTCATCATTGGCAAAGCTCATGGTCCTCAATGACTTTTGAAGTTCTCATACATATTCATGCGACACAGAGAGTCAAAGACGAGAAATATCATTTGGTGAATCGATATTTACGAAATAGTGACCTATGCCTAAGCTCAAGTCATTTTCTTTACCTCATGCTCATTATAAACTGATTTCAATTACACATGTTACTTTGAAAGGGGATAAAGATGAGAGCACAAAAGGGAATGGATTTCTTCTTCTAAATTCAGGGCAGATACAAGAGCAACACAAGGTGAAGTGTGTGATGAAAGCAACCATATGATCCAGCTGTCATAGGATTGGTGAATAGGAATTTTTATCAGTTGGAAATATGAAGAGTCCTTCAATTAAAATAGAAAAATCAAATTCAAGCATCATTACAAAACTGGAAAGGCAAGGGAAAGTCAAAAAGTTTCTTTTTAATAAATAAAAATCTAATTTCAAAAAACAGCCAACAACCAAGAGTCTTCTTTTGGGAAACTATTTATTGTAAGTTGGATCAAAAAAGAGGGGATCTTTTTGGCTATGTTGTACCCAAAAATAAATTTTTTGCTTCATTAAGGCATTTTGTATAAATGGTCAAAGTCTTGTAGAAATGTCAAAAAATGGAAATTTGCATGTCACGCATGTTGGTCAAAAGCTCATATTTTCCAAAATCTGACGATCTAGGTCTCTTCAAAACGAACTTGTCTACAAAACCTAGATCTCAATTTTTCGGCCCTACTTTTTAGGAAAGTTTATATTTTTTGAACGTTACTAAAAATAGACTTTTGACGAAGTTTTCTGGGTTTTCTGGGTTTTACGAATATCAAGAAGTTAATGCAGGCGTGCCATATCTCTATAAAGAACAGTGCAGACTCCTTGGAAGTCCTTTTTAGGAAAATAAATGAGCTCAGGGAGGATTAGGTTTATTTCTCTAAGCTTATGGAGAAAGAGCATGCGGCCAAGGGCAAGGGTTAAAAAGCTACTAAGGATGATGACAAAGGTCCTATTGGCAAAGGGTCGGCTAATTGGAAGAAAACTTTTGATGTTGAGAAGGAGCTGTTGGATATGGTCGAGAGGCACAAGAACCAGCAGATTGACGTCACCAACACTCTGAATGGCTTGAATTAGTGCCTGGTCTTTTTCTTTGTTGCTTTTTGTTTCCTGCTAGGTGTACGTTTTTTTAGGTTGTTTTGTTGTTTTGTGGCTGTTCGGTGTTGCTAGTGGTTATTTGTCTCACTTTTAGTATAGCACCCGCCCGTTTGTTTTTTTTGGCTGTTGGGTTGTTGCTGGTGGTCTTTTGATTATCTTTCTTGGCAGCATTTTGTATCCTCGGTTGTAAAGGGTTTTGGGTCCCTTAAAAACCTATTTTTCCCTATAATCAAAACATTTGAATAAGTTCATTTTGCTAATCTACTACACCTCTAGAAGACAAAATCAGAAAAAGAAAAAAAATGTGAATTTGGGCACATCTATGTTATATTTTTTGTGCAAGAGTGTCCAACACCAATACTTGCAAGTTTGATGCTAAGATTCAGCTAAGGTTTTCAATAGAGTCAGACAATTCCTACTGATTCCATGGACCAAATTCAATGCACAAATCTTGGCAACTCACTATGGTTGAAGACAAGCTCGTGAGTTACGAGTCTGTGGCACCATTTCAAACTATGCTATGAATGGTGGGTTCCACCAATTCCACTCTATTCAATCCACCTATCAATCAAGCAAATCACTAACCAGGTACATTATTTAGAGGTGAAGACCAACATGTTAATGGTTTGGCTAAAGATGAAGATGGCAAAAATTGATGTAATAGGAGAGGAGGAAGAATACCTTCTACCAGCTAAAGCAACTTGCCAGTTTAAAGCCACCACCTGAGTATGCTATACACTATCCCCCCAACCAATTCTATCTGAAGTATTGGCAATCCGTTTTGAGGAAGGGAGGAAGGAATGGAGGGACAAATGTAAGTGATTTAGTTCATGTCTTAGCTAGTTTCATATTGTCATTTGCAAAGCCCCAACATTTGTCGTAGATCGGCCCTAAAGACTAAATAATATATAATTATGTTGAATAAAATAAAATAATGTTAGTTTTATTGTCCAAGCCAGAGTTACATACTGTATAGCTACAATTAAAACTTTGGTTAGCCAAGGCCATTGGGTGATTGGCAATGGTTTCCCTAATTGCCACATCAATTTTCCTTAGGTGTATACAGTCATGGCCTAGAGTAACAGAGGCAGCTCTTGCATGTGCATTCTCCCAAGCCTATAAGACAATTTACTTTGATATTGATATAATACAATTGATGTTGCTTCTATATTATGCTACTCCCTTTTTAGTGTACTGTATGGTTCATATTTATTTATATACTACGACTATGTTTCTGGGTTTATAGTACATCTAGAATGGGTAACCTACAATTTGTAGAAATGAGTAAATAATAATTATGTATTTTAAGCATTAACTAATAACTAATTTAAGATTTTCTCTCATAAAACCAAAATCAATTAAATAGTTCACTGCATTGGCTCAAAGTTAGCAACTAACCATTGATATTTCCTGAATGTTATTCCCGCATGTATATATAAGTGAGATTTAGGAAGCATGTATGTATGTGCCCATAACCACTACTAAATAATATTTTGCATAAGAATGAACAAAAGAGAATAAAGACGTACCTGATTATAGAAAGGCCAAGTCTCCAGATTTTGTGCCCTTAGAGTATAATTATTAATCGCTTGATAAATTTTCCCATTCGGCCTTAAAAACTTTGGCCTCTACACAAAATATACAAAACCAAGCATAAATATATAACAGATTCAAAGATTCAATATTTTGCACTGAAATTAAACTACATTTTTTGCATACCATGGATCTAAATATTCCACTAGATCAAAAAAAACCTCTTCATGAAAATTCACAAAATCAAGTTTACATCACTTGATCTATATACTTGAATTTTTCAAAAACCCAGTACTTTACAGTTTGCTCTAAGACAAACTAAATAAATATATTCTTGGCATAGATTAAAGATTGTCAAACAGATGTAAATAACCTAACCATCTATGTAAATTAGCTTGAATTAATGCTAATATTACTGTCCACAAATGATCAAAATGATTAATGGATTTGAAACTGTGATATGAGAATAACACCAATAATCATAAAACCTAACAATCTATGGATATCAACTTAAACTCAAAAATTATTCAGTGTTAGAAAAAATTAAAACAATTTATGAGATTGAAAATTACTAATATGAAATGGGTGATGGAGAGTGCCTAATCCATCTTATATTACAAATAGAGATAGTAATATTTCAAAAAACTTATCAGGAAAAACTAAGAAAGCAAGCAATACAGTCAAGTACTAACAAAACTCCATAACTCAAACGCAGCAAAGAAGAAGCCATATGGACTTGGATGGTCTACAAGAATATATTGTATGTAATGCCAAGACCAATCATCTACTGCCCTGCATCCAAGGGCATGCAACATATAGTGATTGATTTGTATATTTAGGTGGTTAATAAATCTATTGTCTTCACTGTCACACAAACATCATTTGAGAAACTAGCTAAGATTGATCATGACCTATGCCAGCTCTTCTGATTGCACCAACCCAATTGTCTTCATGTCAAAGGAGGATGGTGCATGGTGGTTATACTTTGAATACAGAGCCTTAAACAATATTACTGTGAAAAACCGCTATCCACTTCCAAGGATGGAAGGCCTATTAGACCAGCTTCAAGGTGCAAACTTCTCACCAAGATAGATACCATATCAGGATATCATCAATGTATGGAGAACCGTATTTGAAGTAAATGACAGTGTATTTCAATCATCACTAGGGCATGCATTAGAAACAGATCAAGAAAGCGAGTTAGCACCATCATTGGAAATAGGGGTCACCTTCAACTATATGGGATGTGTTGTCACCATAGCAAAATCCTTGTGACTATCATCAACAATAAACCCGACATACCAGTCCTTTCAACATGTGAAGTGTTTGGATGCACCTGAATCAAAGAACTAGCAACTGCTTTTAACACTATCTGAAAAAGCCATCAATGCATACTCCTCATGGTCTTCCTCAATAGTATCTACCACATTAGTTCTAATGCTTGTGGGATAGATCATACTAATTTTCCTACAATCATTCTTCACGTGCCCAAATTTCTCACAATAGAAGTACAATGCCTTTCTCCATGGTTGTGAAATGAGAGGAGAGTTGAGTTGTGTACCTGAAAACCATGTAGTGTGTACTTCTTGAACTCCTTAAAGAAGCTTCACTCATTTACTCTTGTCAATTGTCCTTCTGCAAGAAGTATGAACTAACCTTGTCAAAGGTCAAAATTTGTCTTTTTGCCAACAAGTTTAGAGACTCCAAAAAAGCCTCAAACAAGGGTGGCAAGCCGTTAATGGCTAGAGCAACCATATCTTTGTCATCTACTTGTTTGATGACCATAGCAAGTTGATCCCAAAGATTTTTGATTTTTAGAATATGCTCTAACAAAGACCCCCCTCATGCAATTTGGTAGAAAATAACAAATTCTTCAAATACAAAGCTCTACTTTTCTTGGAGACTTGATATTTATCTTTCAAACTATCCCACAGGTTACGTGCAAACGTAGCACTTCGTGTTGGAAATATTGTCATTGATGTCAAAGGCACTTAGTCAAGATTGTTGGAAATTGTCATTGATGTCAAGGTAAAGTAAGATGATTATCACAACTGAAGATAGCGTATTTGGAAGCCATTTATTTTGGTCACACACAGTAACTCTATGACTACAAGCACAGCAATGATTAAAGCCTACAATGCAATATCATTCGTTTCTTAAGCAGATTTAAGCCGAAGTAAATATAGAGTTATGAGCAGAAGCAAATATGAGAACAGGTATAAAGCAGAGTTATGAAAAGACTAAATTGCAGATCAGATTGTTAATGATAACAAGATCAGCTTGTTAATGATAACACAAGAGAAGGTGATAATATCAGAGGAGCGTTCAAAGGCATAAAAATGAAGATTCAAGTAAAGGGTGAGTAATGATAATAAAGTGGCAGCAATTAAGACCATTAAAAGCAGCAATAGGGAGATCGATTCTCACATATTACACAGCAATTTAATATTATAAGAAAAAATATAATTAAAAATATTTGCAGCACATAAGACAAAATCATATAGGACAAAATAAGAAAAAGTCAAAAGCAAAAACTATTACATGAAAGAACACGTCTTTTTTTCTTGAAGAGGTGCGATCTGTTTCTAAGTACGATTCTTCAGAATAAAACTAAGTATTAATAAGAAGCGATTAGAGATGAATAAAACAAAAATTAAAAAAGACAAGATTTGTCTTATATAAAGTGAGGGCCATGATTAGAACGCAGCGCTTGTTCATTAAGGAAGAAATTAAATCAATATATCTCAAAAAGGCAGAGATTTAATTTATGATGCAACTTCATTAAGAATGAAAGGGTGTGATCCATTAATGCAAATTCAGACTTTAAATGGGTGCAATCTATGATTGGAAAGATGCAATCTTTCACCAACATATATATATATATATATATATATATGATATTCAAATCAGATTTGAAGGAAGTGTCATTGTGTGAAATAAAAGGAAAAATCATTCATCACAAGAAAAATACATGCAGATTTAAGAAACTTATCTTATGCAGATTTGTATGTGACAGTGTGTGTATAAGCAAAAGTAAGTGGGAGTAGAAAAAGACATATCATATATACCCCAGCAGTCCTGTGTGTTGAGTAATAAAGATAAGTTATATATATCAGCAAAGATATATATATATATGCAGATTTAAAGAAGCGTGAATAAGGAAGCAAGTGTGGTAAACAAAAGGAATATGTGTATGTGAATGAGATATCATGAAGAATGAGTAAGCAATAAAAACGAGACTACAACAAATTAGTGATCAGATTGAAGGTAGATTTGATCAGACATATGAAGTAGTTTTTATCATACATATGAGGCAAAGTATAAAGAAGAATATGCTGGTATAAAGAAGAAGATCTAGAAGAGATAGAAAAGAAGAATAGAGCAGATTTTGAGGAGCCTTATAGCAAACTTTTGATTAGAAGTTGTCCATATGATATATGTGTAGAAGACAGATCTTTATAGCAGACTTGGTGCAAGTTTAAAAAACATATTTGAGCAGAATTGTCCATCATCCGTTGAAGAAGCAACATTGAAGGTGGAACATTATTCTTGAAGTTAATATCTTTTGCTAAGTTAGTGCTTGGCAAGTGGGGGTTGGTGCTTCTAGTAGTGGTGCCTACGAATTGTGGGGGTTGGTGCCTACAAATTGAGGGAGTTGGTGCTTCCTGTAGATTGGTGCCTACAAAACAAGTTAGAGGTTGGTGCCTACAATCATTGTAATTCACATAAATATATAAAGTACATTATTTGTACGGTGGTTTTCTCCTGTAAGGATTTCCACGTAAATATTGGTGTTATTGTGTTCTTCTCATGTGCATAATTATTGATGTTGAGTGAATGGTGTTATCGTGATTGGTAAAGTTTTAAATTGGTAAAAGTTGAGTTATACTGATTCACCCTCGCCCACCCCTCCCTGTCCCTCCGCCGCCCTGCCCGGCCCCCTTCTCAATATAACTATGTGCTCATCACTTTGTACTTCAAAGATTAAATCATCTGAGACTAACAACTTGAGAATCAATAGGGCTTCCCTATGACATCATTCAAAGTCAGTTGGGTTATTAATAGGCCTAGTTTTTGTGCCTAACAAGATTATGTCACATTCTTGATACTTAGCAATAGCTAGTACCTTGTGACTCTAGTTATTATAATTTTTCCCCATGAGTTTATATGCCTCCAGTAGTACAAAATTCTGTAGATTTGTCATTTTCCTAGCAATCCCCCAAAATAAACTTTTCCAAAAAATTGTAAACCCTAGCAACCCCATTAATTTGATCCAAAAAACTTCAATTTGGATTCTAGAAAATAAAAAATAAACTATCCCAAAAATAAATTTTCCTGCCTAAAACATTTTCAGATTTTAAAAAAAAAATTGAATGCTGATTTTCAAAATCACAAGACTTTGTAAGAATTTTAAAAAACTATAATTCTTGTGAACTAGAAATACCCATGATTGTAGCATGTGCCCTAGCAATGACAAAAAGTGTAATGCCCCCTTCCGTAGAGTAGACAAAAGTGTCCCTTTTAGCCTATTTAATTCCCATAGGCTAATTTCAGGCTTTGTGAGGGAATAATTTAATTAATTAAATAAAGTTGTCCAATAAAGTAATTTTTGGCATGACTTTATTTTAATTAATTGGAAAAGATGGCTTAAGTGATTTAAAAGGACAAATAATATAAAGTCACTTTATAAAAGTGTTTTATTGTTTTATTTTAGGCAAGAAATTAAAAAGTACCTTCAGGATTGTTTTACGGGAAATTATAAAAGGTGAATTGTAAGCTCATTTGCATATGTTAGATTCTATTTTCTTTGTGAAAACTTGAAACTTTCAATGTGAAAAAACTAGGACAAAAACCCTAAGGGAATTGGTTTTGGTAGTAAGACATCTACCCTAGCCAATTTGTGGGTAGAATCACACAAGTTTCATGCAAATGCCAAACGATTGAAGATTAAATAATTTATCGGAGGTTTGTAGACACAATAAATTATTGCTCTCCAATTTCAACAAAAAAAGAAGAAATTATTGTGCTGTGTGCGCAAAGTGAGAAGAGGATAGAAGTACAAAGTGCAGTGTGTGCAAGAGAAATCAATTTAATAATACATTGGTTGAGTGGTACCCATCCGCACCACATTATTTCTCCCCCAAAGGAGGTCGTACTATCAAATAAGTGGAGCGATGGGTAAAATCAAAGGTTTTGGAGCTTCCTTTATTTTCAACGCAGCCTAAGCTCAAACCCAAGGTCAGCACAGCTCATAAAAGGAGACAGCAACTGCAAGGAGGTATCATACAAGTCACATATCTGTCATACCATTTTGTGGACAAGTTTGTACCTTTTTAGGGACTGTCAAACCATGTGTTGGATGCAGTTGGGATTCATAGAGTTGATGTTTATGTTGTTTGAAGCCTTCAAGAGGTTAGAAACTGATATTAAAAATATTTCTGTGATTTCATTTACTCTGTAATTTTTCTGCAATCTCCAGTTTGCTGTAACAACTAAAACTCATCAATAAATGTTTGAAAAACATATTTCTGAGTCTTTAATTGTGAAAGAAGTATTTATTTTGGCTGACGTATTTGGGAAATCAATCTGATGATGAGTGATATCAAAATTGTGTCAAAATAATATTGAATGCAAACTGTTTGACAAAATGCCTATGCACCAAAACTGATAAAATTATGATCTATTGGTATAAAAAGATTGGCTAGTATATTATAGAAAGGGAACCTTGGCCTTTCAAAATTTCTAAAAATATCATACAGCAACTGCCCATACAACCTCTAATCATTGTTATAGCCCAAATTTTTAATGCCCTAATACTGCAGTTGTGCAAAACCGGGCCCATTACAATTTGATGATGTCTTAAAATAATGTGAATCACATGCCTAAATGTGTCCTCAAAAATCCCAAAAATATCTCACTACACACTCCCAAAAATCATGACTACAACCCACAACCTAAAAATGATTGAAAGTTTGCCCATGTGACCCACAATTTCGTTAGAAGAATGGAGATTTGACTGCCCATGATTGATAAAACAAGAAAAATCCTTCAAAAATGCCTTTGCACGCTATGAATTCCCACAATTTTCAACTCACAAATGTGTATGAAATGACCATGATTCTTTTGATTAGTAACCCTCAATGTGACTATAGAAACCCTTAATATGACTATAGAAATCCACAACCTTACAAACTTCGAGTCCTTTAAACACAATTGAAAACAATGCTCCCAATTTGTCATGTGACCTTTGTGAACTTGCCATGTGCCTTTTGACCTCCTCTCTTCCCAAATTTCTCCAAATTCCACACAATCAAATAAATCCGGCTATGATACCAATGTTGGTAAAAATTAAAGAATGAGATTGAGAGAATATGGCACGCTTTCTAAAGTTGAGAGCATTGCATTATATTATTAAACGTATACTAAAAATAGAAAGCAATTATAGTATAACAATAGATGATAGTTACAATAACCTCATAAAAGACTGACTGCGACTAACTAAATAAAGTGTTAAACATACATTTTATTATATTATTAAT
Source organism: Sequoia sempervirens (assembly GCA_007258455.2). Lineage (NCBI taxonomy): Eukaryota > Viridiplantae > Streptophyta > Pinopsida > Cupressales > Cupressaceae > Sequoia > Sequoia sempervirens. Next base: position 30,502 of record VDFB02255622.1, read on the forward strand.
CTAATATTCTAGCATCCACCATCAACAAAAAAGTGGATGAAGATGATATGGTTTCTTTTGTCATCAATAGTTTCTTATTTTCCTTTAAAAAGTTTGTGGATTCTCTGCATCTGCTCATAAAGAATCAAACTCTCACATTTGAAAAAGTCAATTCATATTACTATAAAAAGAAAGGAGAAAAGAACAAGTGGGTAAGTTTAATTCTAGACAGTTTGAGAATATGCTCGCTGCACAGTATAAGGGTAAAGCGAAGAAAAATTCAACTTTTGAATCACAATCTAACAGAAATTCCAAAATGACAACATGGACTATCCTGCATTAACAAGAAGTCATAAGCTCAAGCTAATATGGCAGCAATTGAAATGGCATAAGACTTTGAGGAAGAGTAGGCATTCATGGTGTCTTCCTGAGAGACAACAGTGATGCAGATTGTTGTTGTTTTTTAAATTCAAATCATTTATCATTTCACTTCCTGCAAAGACTGGTATGTTAAAATTTACTGTCAATCTCTGCTATATAGATTTTGTTTCACTGCATGATGGTAGATCACGTGCAATAGATGGGATAAGGGATGTTAGGATTATATTAAGTGATGCCACAAAATTGACAATTAGGGATGCTATTTTTTTCCAAAAAATAAACAAGAACCTGTTATCTATTAGTCAACTTGCACATAACCCTAGCATTGCAATAGATTTTTGTGGAAACAAATGCACTGCAAAAGTTGTCAAGCAAGGAAGGATGGTTACACTGGGCATTAGGAAAGGTGGGTTGTACAGACTAGTTGATTTTTTCATTGTTAATTTGCATGCATTAACTATGATGGACAATGGTAGCATCTTGTGGCATGAGAAACATGGACATCTCAACCTCCAGTATTTAGCCAAACTCAACCTAACAAGCATGGTTCATGGTTTGCCAACTATCCAAGAGAAGTAGGATATGTTCCATCAAGATGCATGGATAGTAAATTAAATAGCACACATACCAATCAAAGAAACAACAGAAGCATAAATTTTGCATCATATGTTTCAAATTATGGTGGAAACAGTCTGCAAGCAGAAGTGACAAATAGCATAATGATTCACTTGTTCTATGCACACAAATTGTCCCATTGCATCTTACATTAAGTACATTTCATGAACCTACATATACAGCAAATGTCCACTACAAGGGCATAGAATATCAATAGACCCAAGTCAATCTCAAGGAACAACCATCAAACAAGAAAGAAAAACGCATATATTATCCCATTGAAGTTGAGAAGAGAATGCAAACTATTAATCCCAGCAGATTTGTGATTGAATTCGTTTTTTCCTTTCTCTTTTCTGTGTGTGCTTGTTAAAAAACTATATATTAAAACCAAAAACCTCTAGCATTTTTAATGCATCTAAATTTTTACTAGATCACATGAAAAACATTCAACCAATTCATAAGTATTAATTCATGTTGAACATACAAACCTTCCTCTTTAAAATTGTTTCTGAGGTGGTGTATAAAAGCTCCCATTTTCCATTTAAAAGATTAGACATAAGAGGCTGTTTTGTTGGATTTGTAGCTTCCAGATCTTGTGCAATCTGATTCATAAACATTCTCAAGTTAGAAAAACAACAAAAAGTTAGAAATACATAAAAACAAGAATTAGGATGATCATGATCATGATGGTGACGGTATCACTGGAGAAACACTAGTTCTATGCAAGACCATTTTTCATAAATCAGCTTGAATCTCAATATTGGCATAAAAAACTGAAAATATTGCAATATTTAGTGTAAGCTTACATAAAAGTTAAAGATCACTAGAAGTTGACACTCACAACTCAGTAAAAAGTTACATATTGGATCTTAATGTTTGATGGAATTAGAGAATGAAAAATAGTTATAAGCAAAAATAGTAACAACATTGATGGAGAAAATAAGGATTAATCTCATGTCCTCTATGATTTCTTTTCTTTTAGCCAGCCCATGGATAGCATGAGACTGATGTTCATATCACATAATTGATAGTTATGATGCCACAACCTTTAGGAGTTCTCTTTATAGTGTTTCAATTGCTTGCAAACTGCTTCTAGAGCAGACAATCCATGGCATCATCGAGAATGTGACAGTTTTTTCCAAAGGTACACAATGAGGTACATGGTCTAAAATCTTGACGTTCTCATTCAGCTTGATGAATAGCCTTGTAAAATTTTGAATCAATGTGCTTTAGTTGGATACTTTGTGGATGAAATTTCTTCAAAATTTAAGAACAAAATGTCATGTCCCCAATTTGGAGGCAGATTAATTTAATTAATTTGATTAATTAAGTCGTTCAAATATTGTTATTTCATAAGGATGACTAATTGATTAATTTAATTAAATTAAATATTAAATTAATTATTTATAAAGTTATTCTAAAAATACAATATCATAAGGTGACTTTATATTTAATTAATTTAATAATAAAGTGACTAAAAATAAAATAATATCAAAAAGTCACTTAAGTGAATAAAATAATATTTTATTCTAGAAGCTTGTTGAAGGTGATTGTAATTTCTTTATAAGGAGCTTTTGGAGGGCATTTGAGAGCATCTTGAGTTGAATACACTTTCTGATTATTGGAGAACTTGAATGCTTGACATAGCTTGAATGCTTGAACTGGTTTCATTTGTGAAACACCAAACCTAGCTGGTCATTTGGGAGGAGATATCTCAGTCTCTTTGTTGCTGCAAATTTAGTGGCCACAGGCCAAATTTAGAAGGGTTCAATTAAAGCATACAAAGGCAGATTTTGATTGGAAGATTGTTTGCAGTCAAGGGCCCAATTTTGTGAATCAATTGGAGACATATATTCACAAGCTCTGTGATGATAACTCAGTTCCTTGAGGAGGTCAATTTGGTGCTGGGTAGAGAACAAGTTCATTTCTACATGCTGGTTCGATTCTATACCCGTGTGCTGGTGAAATTCATGGCTTCCATCCTCAGCTGGGCACACTACTAGATGGTGCAATTTTGGTTTATGAGAGCTGGGAAAAATCTACAAAATATTTGGAAGGGTCGTTGGATGTTAATCAGCCTAGGCACAGCCATATAGGAGGCGGATATACAGTTTTGAAGGAGATTCGAATGATCTTGTGAAGGCTGTCATCTAATTCAGGTTCCTATTTATTTATGTTTGCACTTGTCTGGGGTATAGTTGCTGAGGGTCTACATTGTAATTATTATCATTTCATTATACAAGCATTGTCATCTCAGTCCAGTCGCACAAGGTCTGATCACTGTCTTAATGCAGCCAATAGTTTATGCAATTTTCAGTCAAGTCAATATATAGAAGGGTCACAATTTGGGATAAGAGTTCAGTCTTTATCAGCATTGTAATCCTCCTTAAAGTTATCATAATAGTAGTTGATGGTTGGCTGCCAATTGTTTGTCAAAATGCCAAGCTGTTATTCTCTTATGTAGTTTGCATTCAAAGTGTTTGGTTAAATGTCTATTTGCTGTAGGTGCACATTTCTCATGTGTAGGACATATATATGCATCTGAAAATACAAAAAGAATTGCATTTACATCTTGGTTATTTGATTAGACATCTTAGTGATCATTTTCAAAGCATTCAAGATATATTTGGTATCAAAGCAAGAACAATCAGACTGAAACCAAACGAGCAAGAACAAAGGTTACAAACAAAGTGTTTGTCAAATTGTCTAAGGCTGAAAATCAAGGATTTTACACCAGATTTGGCAAGGCACTTTACACAAAACTGGATCTAGCAATGTTAAGAAGCCCATGGCTGGCATGTTTTTTGAATTTAGAAACCTCGCCAAGCACTCTTCCTTGTTTCCATTTTGAGACTAGTTTTTGAGCTCAATTATCAACTGTGGCCTGCAATTTTTTAAAAACATCAGTTGCTTTTTATCAATGGGATGTTAGATTTTCTGTTAGGATAATTTTCTCTAGGATGGAATTCCCAAGCCTTCTTATGCGATTTTAAGTTTACTAACCTTTAAGTGGAAGGCTGGTTACCCCTATTGGCTAATCTAAATGCCATGAAACCTTAGACCCTTTGCCACTAGGTTTAATAAATGGGTTAGTGTGCATCTTAAAATCATTAAGTTTTGAGATAATCTAAGGATATTCGAGTTTAAGATTACAAACTCACACTTGTGTCCAATATTAACTTTCCCAAGCATTACTTCTACTGCCAATGTTTCCAGCAAGTAGTGTGGGGTAACTACTTCAAAAAAAATCCCATCTCCTTTAGTGTCTTATGCTCATTTTGGATAAATATTTCTTCCATTCTAGATTTGCAAGTGCAATCCTAAATTTTGGGTTGTGGGTGCCTTCATTGATCTTGTTCTTGTGTAGTGCATGCAATTGCTGCAGGTACATTTTATTTATTCTAGCATAATATATTGTAGTGACAGACATACATTGGTAGATCTAACATCATAACAACATACATTGACAATAACTCGCTAATATTGTAGAATTTTGAGAGGATGTTTTGACCACTCACACCAACAGTGTGAGCAAACTTTGGCCTGAGTGGTTTAGCCAATTGAATAACTGCTACTTGCAGGAAATTCAAAAGACAGACATGCTCTAAAGTTCTAAACCCTTCATTTAGGTACTTGTCAAGATGATGTTTGCCCCAATTGTGCTCTTGGAAAGCATTGACAGAAATTTTGAAAGGGGAAGGGGAAAACTACAGCTCATCCACACTCCTCTCACTTGCCTACCATTTGAGTGCTCTTTCATTGATCCAAAATGATTTGTGTATTTTGGGGAGGCCCCAAAGTCAGGTACACACTGCAAGATCACTTGTAGATTATTTGTAACAGTAGTAGAGGCATGTATGGACTGCTAGAGGTATTGTGCAGACTGCTACAGGAATTGCGCAGGCTGCTACATGCATTGTGCTGGTTGCTACAGGCATCATGTGGGCTGCTACAGGCATCGTGCTGGCTACTACAGGTGATAACAAATTGTTGCCGATATTATATTTTGTGCCCTAGAAGATATGAGGTCACTTGAGGAGTGTTCCCAATCTCATGCAAATTATAAGGCATCATTCTTCCACTAGAATCACTGTTCGGACAGTTATCATGCATCAGCAATATGATGTATGTTAGAAATTATGATGTCCCCTCAGGGTTTCAAAACTGACTTTTGACTTTTCTGTTAAAATCTGATTTTTTGTTTTTTTGTGTTGCCGCATGATAGTGCCGGCAATTTCAAGAATTGATCTAAAACAATAACTGGAGGGAAAATGTGTATATAAATGAAAACCCAGTAGTCTTTATTTATTCAGAACATAATAAGACAATACCCATAAGCCAAAATAAAATAGTTCGGAACCTGGGTTTTTATACGGCAATCACGGCAATCGGATGCAAGGATGCCATGCTTGTTTTTGCTCGTTCTTCAATTGGATTTTGATACTGATGGGGTGAATGATGCTAGATGCCTCAAGACAGGGAATTTGTAGCCTCAATCCCAAAACATTTTGCTTCCAATCATTTGCTTTGTACAGCCCTTTGCTGGTTTGTACGGCTTGTTTCTCCAACTTGCACGTGCCAAATGGAAGTCCCTAAATCTGCTGTTTAGACCCCTGTATGCTTAGCTAACCTGGACACCATGATAAATGCAAGAGATCAAGACTGGTATAGCCTGATCTGGAGAGGTATCACGCACTGTGTGAAGATTTCAAGCTCTCAAGCTCCCATGTGCCTGCAAGTGTTAAATGTCCTCTGTTTTATTCAATAATGCTGAAGTAAATGCTAAATAAATTGATCAAAGCTCAGATTGATGGTCTTTGTGTGAAGCCATCCATGCTAGAACCCTTAGACGGTCTCTCACACCTGTAGATCCTGTCCTCATCAAGGGGTTTCATCCTCAAATCAGCTTAAAACTCCATACCTGCAACCTTGTGCTCAATTTCTATGTTTAAATGATTAACTTGGATAAATGAAAAACAAGCAACTTTCTCTCCTTATGCTTTTCCAAAAGCCACACCCAAGGTTAGGGTCTGCTCTTTGACAAATGAAATATTAATATCTCCTCACTTCAAATCCCACACCAGTTGCATAAGCATATTAATTTAATATTTAATCTTTTGTCTCCAAGCGCCCCTTTTCACTTAAAGTATAATAAAGTGACTTAAAGGTATTTCTTTTAATAAAGTCACTTTATCACTTTATAATATTAAATCACTAAATCACTTTAATAATAGAATATTAATAAGAAATGTGACTTAATAACTCAGTAACTCCTGGAGACGGACTAGCAAAGATCTCCCGAGAGTGTCATGTAACCATACCAACTGTAGGTGTGTCGTCACTAACCTTGATATTACTTACTATAAATAGTAAGTAGCAAATAACAAGTCCTAAATCCCCTCAGAAAGGTCCCCTAAACCTCCTATTAGCCTACGAGAACCATAGTAATAGGCTAACCCTGTCTCCTCGAACCACTGGCTAGAAAGGGGACATTACAGAAATTAGAATGAATTGCAGTGAATACATGAGAGGTGAAAATTCAGCTACAAGTCCTTGGAAGTGGTCCGGAACATCATTGGGAGATCTATAGTGCCAAGTATCCATTTCTTCATTTGTTTCAAATTTGTTTTGGTGGTTAATATTGTTGAGAGCCATTTTAGGGCAGGATAACACATAAAGGACAATATGTTCCTTGTTTGGTGATCAGTCACCTTCAAAAGACCGTATATATGTTTTTTTTTAATGTGGTAGAATTTGCTTGTAAATATGAATCAAACAACCACAATCAATAAGCCCAAAGGCAATCCTTGAGCAAAATTGCCTCAAATGATATGAGGTTTTCTATCCCCAAATCCAATTATGGAGAAACAAGAGGGTTTTCATCTTCTTGATCTTCAACACCAAGGGTATCCTCTAGATCTCCAACACCAAGGGTTTTTGTCCTTGAATGTGAAGAATATTAAATACAATGAGTTCTAAAAATGTATTTGCACCTTATGCAGCACTACAACCAATAATTGAAATGAATATAACTTGAGCAACCTCCTATGACACAGCAGCAAGCACATATTAATATATGCTTCATGATAAATAGTCGCTACATCCAAAACTCACAACTTTCCAAGGCATAATCGCAGCTCCTTTAATGAATTTTTTGTCCTCCACGTAAGCTCCAATCACCTTTAACAAAGACGCTATAATTCCTTATTGATGGCAGCGATAGTAGTCACGATGTGGCTAGAGAATTTCAAGCGGCCTGATTACCTTATGGATACTTGCACCTTTATTTCCAATGATTTGCAAAAGGCAATGACGGCTATAAATCCTCCACGAACTTATATTCTCCACGTCACCATAAACCAAATATGCTCCCGATCTTCACAACATCAATAATCGGCTATGAAATAATAAGCCAACCCCAATCTTCATAAGCTGCAATATACAAATAACCACATATTTGGAATCAGGAGATAAATATATATCATAAATATATTTGTCAACTGGAAATAATAATAACCGCTCATCTATTACCATGATCTTCTTTACATATAAGAGCTTGGATAATATATCAGTAGGCAAAGATGATGAATATCGACCTCTCCAATTGATGGATGTTTGAATATCAACTGCCCATTCAAAAAATATATTTTGTAATGATATTTATGCCTCCAAAATAGATGTCTACCATTAATCAAACAGATTGAAGAATTAATATATTCCACAACAATAAATTAATCTCCTAATTTCAATAGCTACTATGTCCAGATAAATTGATATATCTCCTACAATTTCCTCTCCAATGGAGACTCGCGAAATTGCACAAACTCCAATGGCTAGGGTGGATTCATTTCACCACCAAAACCCCATACGTTCAAGCCCGAAAGCTCTTAGAGAAATAAATGAAATGAACTCCAAAAGGTCGTATATCTCTTGTGAGCCCACATTGAGCAACATTACAGTGGCAAACTTGCTTGAGTTGGCAGTTATTCTTCCAAGTTGCAACTAATTGTATTCCATGGAGCTCTGATGGCTCATGTAGTTGGGTAGATAGTAAAACACTTCATATTCTATATTAAAGGTCACTAAGATTGGCTAGCAAATAGTTTGGATTTCCATGTGGATAGCTGAATGGTTATGCAAAGATAAAAAAGCAGTCAAATACCATTTTAGGGATTTTGTTGGCTGAGAGAACACTCTTAATGTTGTATTGAAGAAGACAAACAATATGTGTAGAGTTGCAAGGACATAGTGGAGACAGGAGCACAACTGTATCATGATTGTAAAAACTTGTAAGACATTGTAATGGAAGAATCTCCAAGTAAAAGTACTAAATAATGAGTGAAATGCCAAAGGCATACTCTTCCTAGAGATTTTCCACCTATTTGGGTTTTCTCCAAAGGAAATTTCATGTTATGTGTCAATGTTCTATTTATTTGCATTGTTTTACTATCGATTATATTTGTTCCTTGATATTCCATGCACATTAATACTACTATAGGAAAGATAGAAGCCTATAGAGAAGTTTGATGAGAGTGTAGATAGGGCCAAGGTTGTAAAACTTGTTGAATACTCAGTTGACACACGAGTACTCATGCGCCATGAGCAACAATAACTCACAACTGCATCATTGAAAAAAATCGATGCAATTTTTTGATGTAAACCCGTGAAAAAGCACTAAAACTCGCGATTTTTTCCTGCAAAACTCGGCATTAGTCATTTATAGGTTGAAAAAAGGTGAACACGTTTTTTTTATTCATTATGAATAGTCTGCAACTCATTTAGGGATGCGAATAAGGATTTGAAGACGCAAATAAGGTCACGACAAGGGCACAAATTTGCAAAGGTATTCAATGCAAAACCGCAAATAATGTATGAATGCTTCTGGTCTGGCATTATAATCTCTTAACAATGTATATTATCGAACTTAAAATCTATCGAACACATTGCATTTATTTATTAATGTATATTAAATTATTAATAATTATATGTTATAAATAATAATATTATATTTATATTAATATATATTATATTACAATATTTATAATATTATTATCTTATAGTTATATTATTAATATTTATTATTAATAATTATATATTATAATAATATTATATTTATATATTGTATTGTAATATTTATAATTTTATTATCTTATAATTATATTATTAATATTTGTTTATTATTATATAAATATATTTTATAATTAATTATTATTATTAACATAAATTTTATTAACATTATATATATAAAGTTTTACATGTTTTTATTACAAGCAAACCCAAAATGAATCCATCCCTCATAATTTTTTTGTTGGATCCATGAATTGAATCCATGAACTCGAACCAAGATCCTAACCAAAACCAGTAACTTAGGTTTTAAACAATTGTTTGAAGGTTCGTTTTCATTCAACATAAGGGATTGTAAGGGAATTTTAAGCATTAGCATGCAAACATGTTGATTGTATTTGTGTTGGGTGTTGACCTAGTCATGTCCAATAATATGATGGAAATTAGTAATATGTTCTACACATTTAGTATATATGTTTGTTTTTGAAGAATATTTTTTAAAAAATATGTATTTTCAAATGTTCGATAAATTTGTCGAGTTATTCCCAAGTTTTTCCCTAATTTTTTGCCGAGTCCTAAGTTTTTAAAAAATTTGGGATTGCCAAGTTATTGCCGAGTTATTGCCAAGTCTAAGTTTTACAACCATGGATAGGGCTAACAATTAGTAATACATTAATGATGTATCACTAGGATTGTCAATCCAGTGATTTATGGATCACTGTTGGTCAGGCCCTACTATAATTTATCAAACTTAAAATCAAGATCCTCCCCCTCCTCCCCCATTGGCCAATTTGGTCCTCATGGGTAGAGTGGGAGAGTGCCTACAAGCTCTAATGTCAACATGAGGGCTTTTCTTTTTGGTGTTCTTTACTAATCCTTCTATTTCAAGGCTAAAACTTTCCTCACATTTATTGATGCCTTCTACAAGATAGTTTGTGACATTCTAAAACACAAGATGATGTGTTTAGCAACTTTCTTTCCTTCAAATCTCTTGCAGAGAATCAAATTCAACAACTTTGAATAGAAAATGAAAGTGAAAAGGTTAACTGGTTCACTAACTTTTCTACTACACATGGTATTTAGCTTTAACATGTCCCCTATACTTTGTATTTGAATAGCATTTTTGAGAGGAAGAATTTTACCTTAAAAGAAATGGCTAATCACATGCTTCAATCCAAAAGCTCCATGAATTGGGTTGGCATATATTCAAATGCACATCCTACATAAATTAGCGCAACATGGAAATTTTATACTAGGACAAGGAAGATGAAGAAGGTAAAACTGTGTAGATGTTTTGGGGTTTCATTGTAGCCAAGGGGGCACCTAGCTCAGCTGAAACCACCTACCCTTGTTTCCTTTGCGCATCTTGTTTTCAAGGTCAATTTGGATTTTGTTTGCATGCCTACATAGCTTGAGCAAGGTTTATTGTGTTCTCCTTGGCATGGTTTTCTACCTAGGGGTCACTTGGCTTAGATGAAACCTCCTATCCTTGTTTTCTTTGTGCATCTTGCTTCCATGGTCATTTTGGATTTTGTTTGCACACCTACTTAGCTTGAGCAAGGTTTCTTGTGTTCTCAATGTGGTTTTCTACCCAGTTGCACTCTCTTCTATGTTTTTTGTCTCTACAATTGTTGCACCTCTCATGGCTCCATAATCATACTATGGTGCCACAATCAGGTTGGGTATTGAGTTGGATTTGAACCCTATCTCCATAGTTGTTACAAATCTCCCCAATCTAGGGATTGATAATGAAACTCTTTACATGGTTTAGAAATGGGATGGTTCTCCTTCAATTAATATTCCAATGGGGGAATCAATGGACCATAAAAAGAAATGGCTTTGTTGGGCAAGTTCACTGTAATGTCCCTTTTTCCTAGGCAGTTATCAATTGCAAATGTTAGTCCATTACTTCGTCCTTGTGGACTAAAAGGTGGTTAGGGGGCTTTTTGAGGGCATTTGTGGACTTGGTCAATCAACCTTTTGGATCTAATTGGTGTTTCCCATATCAATGTATTCCAAGGTTTTCTCTACGGACCTCTCGTCCATCACTTGGTCCCCGTAGACTAATAGGGTGGTTAGGGGGCTTTTTGAGGGCGTTTGTGGACTTACTCAATGAACCTTTTGCATCTAATTGGTGTTTCCCAGCTCATAGTATTCCAGGGTTTTCTTTGTGCACCTCCCAAAGCATTGTTTGAACTTTGGACACTTTGTCCATACTTACTATTTTTAGTAAGTCACAGGGGGTCACTGGCATGGTTAGTTGGCAATATTACTATATTGGGCATGATGGCAGATTCTTATCCTGGATTTATCTTGGCTTTATCATGATCTTGTGTATTAAGTTTTAATAATGTCAGTAATAAAGTTAAACTAAAATATTTAACTTTATGCATTATTAATATATATTTAAAGGACTTCATGATAAAGGGGGATATAAGTGGTTTTTAAAAAAGACATTTTATATTATAAAGTTGAGCACCCAATTTGAAGGGGATATAAGGCAGGAATTAAAATTAAATAAATTATAATTCAAAAGCCAACTTGGGGGTGGTAGTTTGGGGAAATATAAAATCCATTTGTGTGCTCATTTGCATAGGGATGTTGAGAAGAAATTTGATAAGGGTTTTGCAAATTGGATTGGAGAGTCTGAAAATCTTGGCTTCATTGAGGACAAAAACCCTCATGAGGAACAACATGATATAGGAGTGAAAGATCTCCCAAGGCTGCTTACGGATAACTCCATTTCAGAGGTTGTGCTTGTGCTTAAGAGATTGTTTGATCGATTGTTTGTTTGAGAAATTGTGAAGTCTCCATAGAGAAAATCTCAAAGTCAAACATTGGGGTTTGTTACAAGAGGATATTACAAGTGAAAACTATTCTAATTCATAGGCATATTTTATTCAATTCCCACCCAATCGAATGCCAAACAATACTAATTTGAGGAGCTGGAAATTATCTTTGTTTTGTGGAGGCATTTGGAACGAGCTCTTGCATATATAAAATAAGGCACGAATAGCCTTATTCATTTACAGTCTTTGTAATGAAACAACAACCCACTAATATACAGTCGTACCCCATAAGAAGACTCCTAGGGATGGCGTGGACTCTTTGAAGGGTCAAAGAAAGAGGCAATTGGTTAAATGCTGGTCAAACCATATAGAAGACCAGTTTAGTTGGGACGTGGGCCTATCCTATTACAGGATGTTTGGTTTTATGGTTGATGTGTTGGGTATGGTAACAGCAAACTTAAGTGATAGAGGAATTTGGAGGTTCACGGATCCTTAGCAAGCTGAAGGGAGGTCTGAAACATAACAGCAGGGGTACTAGGGGTCACTACAGGCCCATATTAAGCTAGTTCGAGCTGAGTGGCATCAAGGAGTCTCCATAAGGATTAGACCTACTAGTCATTAAGGTTAGACATTTGCATTAATTCAAATCTGCAACTTTGTTATATTTGCGGCAGACTATTACATTGTCTAAGAGCAAACTGTTTGTTATTTGAAGTGAATGGTAATGTTCATGTTTGCATCCCAAGCTCTTTGAAGATTTTGTTATATGCTTATTGGAGATTGTTATAAAACCATGCTATGCAAATTGAATACAAATTAACCATCACTACAGTGGAAGTAATTAAAATTAAGTTCAGAACAATAGTCAAGTAATTGTTTGACAAAATGTCCCATATGTCAAACTGAAATAATCTGAGCAAAATCGCAAAGTCCAAACTCAAACCGGAGTGGGAAATTACAATGGTATCAGAGCACAAGTTCCTGCCATACTGTTGGGTGATTCAATAAAAATGCAAAGTATGACAATGGGTTTCAGCAAGGTTGAGGATCAGATTAAGGAGAGTTATGAACAGAAAGCTATTCAACTATTTGAGGAGTACCAAAGCATGCCTGATGGTTTTGAAACATAAGTGTCCTTTAATGACTTCCCAAGTCCAGTTGTGACCTTGAAACCTGGAAAATTGGGTTTGGGTATATTAGAAGAATATGGGAAGAAAAATCATAAGTTACCCTTGAAGAAGGGTTAGAGCAGGAAGAAGAAGCTCTGGTGTGTGACTTGTAGCCTACAAGGGATCATGGGAAAGGTGAAAATCAGTCAACATGCAAAGAGTGACAAATCAGAAAATCAGTCATCTATTGCAGCCACATCTGAGGAGCAATCTTCATTTGGAGGTGCAATTTTTAGTCAAGGGAAAGATGTTGCAGCAGGTGATGATACACCTCATGGTTCAGTACCTAATGATGGGTAGTTTGTGAGCGGATATGGTGGAGTTTTCAAATCATCTGATGATGACGGTGCTACATTTGGTTTCAAGAATGATGATACAGGTGGAGTTTGGTTTGAACCTAAAACCAAGCCTATGCTTGGAAGTGACTACCATGATTGTCGTGCTAGGGAGAATGACTTATTCACAGAAGCGACCAATCATAATGAATACAATGACCACATTTTCCTTGAACTGAGCAATCACCACTTTAGCACATGGGACCCGAGAGTGATGGCCCCTACATTTGACATGGATCTTGCTTGAGACGGATCTACTTTTGACCATACCATAGTTCCTACTTCATCTACACAGTTGAGCATGAGGGACGACATTGATGGCATTGATGGTATGGTTATGAACCTTGATAACAAATCTGATTTTGTATTGCATGATGTTGATTACAAATCAGAAAATTTGAATGAGGTTGATAGGTCTCAAGAGTCCTATCATTTGGTAGGACAGCTAAAGGTGAATGAGGACCAGATTATTGTAGCCATTAGACACTTTGATGACACCTTAAGTTGATGGAAAAATGTTGTTAGAAGTCTTCAAGAGTACATATGGACCCTGATGGAGAACTTTCCCTTTTAGATTCACAGGCGCTTAGAGAAGCATTAGTGGCAATGAAGTCAAATTACCTGCAGCTACTCTCCGATAGAGATCACCTTCTCATGCTTGGTGAGATCTACTCTAATATGCTAAAGAGGCAAGAAGGGGAAGTGTATAAGCTTGCTGATGAGCGTATGGTTACTAAGGATTCCTTGAAGAGCACTCAAAAGGCCCTTCAAGAATCGGAGATTCAGATTGATGAGCTTTGTGAGGAATTGAGCTTGGCTCAATCATCATCATCCACAGAAGAAAATCAGTTTACTCTGGATGCCATAACACTTGCGAATGATGGTGGTACTCATGGTTTTAGGGGAATACCCCTTATGGTGGTCAAGCACGAAGAGGTTTTAAATTTGCATGGGTTTGAGGACAGGAATGATTTTGAAATTTCTGAGTATACACATAGCTTGCATCATAGGGATCATGAGTCACCTCTATGGGAGAGCCAATTGAGGGCTCAAGACACAAATACAGCAAAGGTAGCAGTGCATACACCTTGTGGGCTAGCCAACAGTGAAGTATGTGCATCTATAAGTGATAGGGGCATGAATCTCTACATTGGCAAAGTAGAGATAGCTATCAGTGAGCCTTGTGATTAGGAGGCAGACTCTTGCAGACTAGCGAGTTGAATCATCACGTTGTTCCATCTTATTTACATGGGGACTGCCATCTCATTTACATGAGGATTGCAAGGCTTCATCTTGTTGGAGCATGTCTCCTACATTTACCAGCAAATCAGGTAAAGTATTGGTTGAGGCTGATTGTAGACATGAGCCTAGTGAGTTACAAGAACTTAAGGAACAGTTGAAAGTTACCGAAGGTAAGGTTGTCCAAACCTTAACTCACTTTGACAACATGCACAAGTTTGTTGACTACCTCCTGTGGTCAGCTCAATTGGAAGAAAGGAAAAAAGGGGTAGTAGTTGGAACTCCTGTATCAAGTCTGCAAACTATCAAGCATACCCTAGAGGTAATGAAATCGGAATACCTCCATTTACTCTCAAATAAGGACTTATCCATCAAGTTTGTAGAGAGGACTTACAGAGCCAATATCAAATCCGCCCTTCATGATCAAAGATGTGAGCCACCTCCTAATGCATGTGATGAGAGTGATGAGGCGTGGAATGTCAGTGACTACACAAGTCTACTACCTTTGGCACAAATGGGTGAATTTCACCTAAACTACATAGTAAGGAGTGCTCATCATTTCTCTTTCAGCCCACACCAATGATTTGATGATGCAAAAATGTGAGTTGGCACAGGGATCATGTAATCCACTCTAGAATGACATTTTTCCATTTTTAGAGGGTGGAACCAAAACCTACGGGTCTCCTACTCTATTTCCTTCAAGTGGTTGTATACAAGTACAGGAATTAGAGTTTCATCATGCGGATGAATCCTTGGCAAAGTTTGCAGCTTCCTTACATCAAGGATTTCCGATGGAGGCACTTACCCTTGTGTGGCATACACTTGGGGCAACGAGGATTCAAGGGAGCTATGATCCTAGAGAGCATCATGGCAGTAGTCCTCCAACCCACAGTGATGGAGTTTTACTCCATAATTTGATAGGAGATGGTTGTCCTACTTCATGGGACAAGGATTTCTTTTGTAACCTTTGGAGGACAGTGGCTGTTTGGGAGTTGGGAGGAGAGTTGCAGCATCTCCTCATCATTGGAGAGCAACATAGGGTTGATACAATGTCACCCTATGACCCTACCAGTATTATGTGCATCCCCATAGGTCGGACTTTTAGTCTTGAGGCTGCTGATTTGTTCCATATCAGCAACCTAGAAGTGGTTGCCATACCTTTTCTTGCACCTATGTGGAGTATTCATCACATCCATGGGGGATCTACAGAAGTTGGGGAGTGGCTTGGTGAGGCTAGCACTTCAAGGTAGCTCCATCTTCTCATGTTTGACGAATGTGAGGATGAGGTGGTTTGGGATCCAGGTGGTGAGGTGCTTCGCCCTTCTTTTCATTTTGGTCTTGAGGAGTTGATTCACAACTCATGGTGCAGTGATAATGGTTTTATCAGAGTGGCATAGTGGAAGTCAGTGAGTGTTAGTATTGGTGGACTTCCAGTTTGGCTGTGGGATCCACAGATCTCAATGTTTGGTAGGTTGCTTTACACTAGGGAAGTGGTTGATAGGACTGTTGAGATTTGTTTAATCTTTATTTGGTTGATACAGAGGGCATATAGTGGGGCATTCTACAAGTTTTTTCGGGATCCCGATATTCAGGTGATAGACCAGGGTGTTTAGGTCTGGATTGCTTGGGGACAAGCAATCTTGGGGAGGGCGGACTGTAATGTCCCTTTTTCCTAGGCAGTTATTAGTTGCAGAGGTTAGTCCATCACTTGGTCTCCATGGACTAACAATGTGGTTAGGGGCTTCTCAATGTCCCTTTTCAAGCCCCACTTTTTCGCTGGACTGCTAGCCTTTCCTTGGGAACCCGGAGGTTAGTTGGAAGTTAAAATTAGGGTTTCCAATTTTGAGGAGGTCTTTGCCTCGAGGATGATAGTTTTAATGGCGGATTCCTTCTGGGTTTTCAGAGGGCTTCGCAGTGATATGCTCGTCTCAGCATTCAGAGTACTTTTTGGAATTTACTATTTTTAGTAAATTCTATTTTTGGCAGTTTTCGGATGAGCTCAGGTTGGTTGACTTCCGGGTTCAGATTGATCAGTTGACTTCATCAGTATTGGCTTCAGGGCATTTGCAGAGAAATGAGTTAAGTCATTTAAATTAAAAATAGTCACGTTAAAATGTTATATTTTAATGTTGACCCTTGGCTTAGGCTTAATGACTTAATGTCGTTTTAAAAAGGTGGTCATTGAGGGTGGCGCCCTCATTAAAGAACATTTTAATATTCCCTAAGTCAAAGCAAGATTATGTTTGGCGCATATTTCAAAGTTGAATATTTAAATGAAATATTAAATCAAGAGCTTGAAGGCAAAAGTACGCCATCATTGAGGAAAGGGGATTTTGACCTAAAATCAGATTCTAGGGTTTCGTGAAGTCAAGCGAAGATTATAAAAAGGGAGTCTTGTGCATCATTTGGATCATCTTGGAAAATACACCGTTATGCTGCCGGATTGAATCTGGATCACTTCGAGGGATGAAGACCTCCTAACCATTGGGCATCTCTTCTCGTTTGTAAGACAACGACTAGTGATGAATTTAGTCTAGTTGTGAATTCATTGTATTCCGTGCATTGTAATCTGCATTAGTATTGTTAGTTTCAGATCTTGCATGTTAGAGGTTTCCTGATTTTAGCATTTAGCTACAGCAGACTCAGTATTTCATTCATATTTCAAAAAAGACAAAATATTTCTTTGTGGGTATTGCATAAATCAATTGGTATGAGCTAGGCGCCATTGTATGTCAATTTGTGGAATTTTCATTGTAGTATTTGATTTTATAAAGCAAATCGCCTTCTCAGCTGTGGCCGTACTGTTTCAGCATCTTGGGATTCGTGTATTTAAAATCAGTAACATTTCAAGTCTGTTTAAGGTTCTGTTCTTGGTCGCCCCTATTCCACTTGAGTCTTGCAATTGATATATATCATTTGGAGGAGTATATAGAAAGATTTGAGCATTTCATGGTTTCCTATGCTGCTGGTAATGCGTTGAAAAGTGCAGGACTGTCACAGCAGATTGGATAAATCTGCATATTGATTGTTGATTGGTGTGGATAGTTCTTTCAAGCCACGTGAAGACAACAAGGAAGATTACCAAGCTGGAAGAATAAGGTTGGATCTATAATCTGCTGTTTCTCTGATCTTTACCTTATGCAATAAGTTCCGAATTTCGTGTAATTCTCTTATAAGTTGATCTTTTATTGATAGCAAGATCTCATTCTTAAATTGTATACTGGCAGTAGTACTGTCGATCTTAGATTCTTGCTCAGTCAGATTGTAATGTTCTCTCTTTCAGCATTTTGATAATTGAATGTAATCCATCTCCGCCCTATGGTCGCTACTATCCCATACTGGGTTAGAAAGCACATTCTGGGTGTTGAGAGTCTTTGGCTTTCAGCATTTTCTTTCAAGCAATAGTTTGTTTTCACTCCGTCATATGGTCGCCCCTCACTCCGTATTGGATTGGGTAGCACATACTTGACGTTGAGTTCTTTCCTGCAAGTAGAATAGAAGATCCTCTGACCAATGCTCGCCATCATCGGCGCCATTCTGGTTAGAGTTGCTTTATTGCACGCTTTGGGTTTCTTCCCTAACCTTAACGGGTGCACTGCTTGTAATTTGTAATTTGAAACGAAAAAATTTGGCTCGGAATATTTCAAATTCCTAAGTGCATTTGTGGACTTGGTCAATCAACCTTTTCGATCTAATTGGTCTTTCCCAACTCAGAGTATTCTAGGGTTTTCTCTGTGCACCTCCTGGAGCATTGTTTGGACACTTCGACCATACTTACTATTTTTAGTAAGTCACAGGGGGTCACTAGTATGGTCAGTTGGCAGTATTACTATATTGGGCATGATGGTGGATTCTTATCCTAGATTTATCTTGGCTTTATCATAGTCTCGTGTATTAAGTTTTAATAACATCAATAATAAAGTTAAATTAAAATATTTAACTTTATGCGTTATTAATATATATTTAAAGGACTTTATGATAAAGGGAGATATAAGTGGTTTTTCAAAAAAGACATTTTATATTATAAAGTTGAGCGCCCAATTTGAAGGGGATATAAAGCAGGAATTAAAATTAAATAAAAAATAATTCAAAAGCCAACTTGGGCATGGCATTTTGGGGAAATATAAAATCCATTTGTGACCTCATTTGCATAGGGATGTTGAGAAGAAATTTGATAAGGGCTTTACAGGTTGGACTAGAGAGTCTGAAAATCTCGGCTTCATTGAGGACAAAAACCCTCATGAGAAACAGCATGCTACGGGAGTGAAAGATCTCCCAAGGTTGTTTGTGGATAACTCCATTTCAAGGTTGTGCTTGTGCTTCAGAGATTGTTTGATCGATTGTTCATTTGAGAAATTGTGAAATCTCCACAGAGAAAATCTCGGTTAGACATTGGGGGGTTTGTCACAAGAGGATATTACAGGTGAAAACTATTCTAATTCATAGGCATATTTTATTCAATTCCCAGCTGATCGAATGCTAGGCAGTATTAATTTGAGGTGCTGGAAATTATCTTTGTCTTGTGGAGGCATTTGGAAGGAGCTCTTGCATATAAAATAGGGCACAAATAGCCTTATTCATTTACAGCCTTTGTGATGAAACAACAGCCCACTAATATACAGCCGTACCCCATAAGAAGACTCCTAGGGATGGCGTGGACTCTTTGAAAGGTCAAAGAAAGAGGCAATTGGTTAAATGCTGGTCAAACCATATAGAAGACTAGTTTAGCTGGGACGTGGGCCTATCCTATTGCTGGGTGTTTGGTTTTGTGGTTGATGTGCTGGGTATGGTAACAGAAAACTGAAGTGATAGAGGAATTTGGAGGTTCATGGATCCTTAGCAGGCTGAAGGGAGGTCTGAAACATAACAGCAGGGGTACTAGGGGTCACTACAGGCTCATATTAAGCCAGTTCAGGCTGAGTGGCATCAAGGAGTCTCCATAAGGATTAGACCTGCTAGTCATTAAGGTTAGACATTTGTATTAATTCAAATCTGCAACTCTGTTATATTTGCAGCAGACTGTTAAATTATCTAAGTGCAAACTGTTTGTTATTTGAAGTGAATGGTAATGTTCATGTTTGTATTCCAAGCTCTTTGAAAATTCTGTTATATGCTTACGGGAGATTGTGATAAAACCATGCTATGCAAACTGACTACAAATTAACCATCACTACAGTGGAAGTAATTAAAATTAAGTTCAGAACAACAGTCAAGTAATTGTTTGACAAAATGTCCCATGAGCAAAATCGCAAAGTCCAAACTCAAACCGGGGTGGGACATTACATTCACACGTGAATTAACCCTCTTATAAATTGTTGGCTAAATGGTTAGATAATTGATGGAGACCAAACATCAAAGGCAACATTGACATTTCTTTGTGTGTTAGGGGTTTCTTCTTGGCGACCTTCATAGTAAAAGAGGACAAAGACCTAATTTTTAGTAACGGCCAATATGGATAAGATTCCCTATCTTTTGTGGCTATGGAAAAAGGAAGTTCTAAAGTTAATAGGTAATACTATTGGAACACACAAGACATGGTCTAAGCTCAAAGAAAGGAATTTCTTGGTAGCTCATATTTGTGTGGAAGTGGACCTTCTCAAAGGATTTCTTCAATCCATTAATCTAAAAGGTCAAAGAGTTTGATCACAATCAAAAAATTGACTATGAGCATATTCCCTTAAAATGCAACTTTTGCCATGAGCATGGGCACTTTACAGGGAATAAGCTTGAATCCAATGAAGGAAAAAATAAATATTGCTTGAAATCAAACAGGAAAGAAAACAGGCAAAAAGTAAATCAAGATAAATTTGTTAAAGATCCCTCTTCCTCCAACCCTTCTTTAGACATGTCCCCGGACGTGGCTTCTATGGAAAATTTAGCAGCTTCTAAGGATAAGACTTTTGAAGAGGTGGTTTCAAAAAGGGTGGCAATTCAAGATGAGCCCATACTAATAGGAAAGGAGACATTCAATATTGAAGATGGTAACGGTGAAAATATAGCACCGACCCCAAATGATGGTCAAGTGGCAGAAAAGGATACGTTAGCTTCCCCTATCATTATCCAATAGTTTGAAGGAAGGAAAAATCAGATCCAAAGAGGCTTTGAGATCATAGCTGCTAGCAAACAATATTGAATTCAACAATTAAAACAAAAAAGAAATATAGTAAACAATGATGGTAAACCAAGATGGAAAACTTCGTTGCTGACCCTAGTTCTTTGCTAGTTTTGTGCACCTATCATTTTGTACTCCCTATTCTTGGGTATACTCTCTATAATCTTCACACTTTATATTTATATGATATCACTTATTTAATTTAAAAAATTGCAATGTGATGTCCCCGCGTTTTGAAAGCCTTACATTTTTGGTGGGAAAAGGATGTTTTTAAACACCACCATCTGAGTTTATTAAATTAAATAAATAATAAAATAATAAAATAAAATTTAAATTATTATTATCTAGCTGACTTTTGAAATTGGTGCTCAAGAGTATTTTCAAATTTATCTTTCTTCTTGCCGACTCAATTTGAGATGGCGCCTTGATTAGTATTTATTGGGAAGCAATTGTTGGTTTTGATCATCACGAATTTGGAAGCAATCACCTAGCGAATTGAGGATGTAGTCTCTCTCTTCGACCACTCAAGTCTGGACGTAGTCTCAATCTGGGAAATTCATGTTAATCTTCCATTTTTATTGAGCTTACTCCTGATCTAGCATCCACTCAGCTTCTAAGTCATTTTCCCATTACAAGACCCATGCTAGGTGGCGTTTCTCATGACTAGGGTGTCGATTCTCCAGGCAATCATTTCTGGCAGTCAGCAAATCCCAAAATATATAATTGGATATTTGTATGCCTGGATATTTGGAGTTGGCAGTTGGCAGAGTATGTAAATTGTAACCAATAACAGTAATGTAAAAATGAAATTTTATAACTTAATAGAGTAAAGATTAAGTTATAAAATTTCATTGTTACTTTACTGTTACTCGTTACGTATGCTGCCAAGTGCCATGAGCCAAGTGCCAACTACCAAACATCCGATCTGACCCCATTTAAAATTCAAAGATCGAGTTATGAAATTTCTATGCATGAATGATGAATCATGAAAGTTTGAAACATAGGAGGGTTTAATAAGCAGAACTAGAAGTCTATTAAGTTATAAACTTTCATAGCCCAGCTAT
This sequence comes from Sequoia sempervirens, assembly GCA_007258455.2. Taxonomy (NCBI): domain Eukaryota; kingdom Viridiplantae; phylum Streptophyta; class Pinopsida; order Cupressales; family Cupressaceae; genus Sequoia; species Sequoia sempervirens. Next base: position 52,249 of record VDFB02255622.1, read on the forward strand.
AGTTTTCAATCTCATATCTGATTTCATGGCTTCATTATAAACAAAAATCATATAAAATCATTTTTTTTTGCAAAATATGTACATTGTAAAGTTATAATAAATAGTAAAATCCTATCTTACCAAGCCAAAAGGCAAAATATATACATTTTTAATAATAAATATTAAATACATTACTATCTATAATATTTTTTGTTTTGATTCATTATATATTAAATTCTATAATTTTGAATCAAAATAAATAAATATTATAAATAGTAATATATTTATTTTTTATTTATAATATATTGAATTTTAATATATTCTGAATTAAAAAATATATTATAGATATAATATATTTATTATGAAATTATAAATAATGTACATTACTACATTGTATATAAATAAATAATAAACAACTACATTATTATTATTTATTTATATACATTATTAATAATGTATATAAATAAATAATAATAATATTCTTGTTTATTATTTCTATATACATTATTCATAATAGATATATTATATCTATAGTATATTAAAATTCGATATATTATGAATAAAAAAATATATTATTGATTATATAATATCTGTATAACTATGGAATCCAATCATCAATAAAAACAGATAAATATCAACAAATACGTCTACAGAAAGTTGAAGGCGAAGCTGTGAAAAAAATGGCGGAAACGTATGAGAAGAAATGAAGAAACCCTAACTAACTTGCAGCCTTCACACTTGATGCAAATCGCAATGCCAAAGCCTCGAAGTCGCGCGGAAATCAAAGCCAAAAACGCGCTGAAACTGATTGGTAAAAACGCGGGTGTGAAATAATACGCGAAAATGAGGGTTTAAGGAAGGAAAACGCGAAAAAATAGGGTGAAATGACTGCCGTTTTCGCGCGAAAAAGAGCCAAAAAAAACGCGTTTTGCATTTATGACGATTACTCACAAAAATCCGACGATTAATCGCCATTTTTTCCAGCGATTAAACACAAAAATCTGGCGATTATTCGTACTGTTCATTCTGGCAAGTAAAAGTAGATTTTACTCATTTTCATGAAAACTTGGCGATTAATCTTCCACTCGCCAGTTAATCGGCGATTATGTAATCTATGAATATAACTGTTGGAGTAATTCCTTACGCATTATGTTGAAGAATCTGAGCAATGCTAATCATTTGTATGTACCATAGTTATTGATGGTTCTCCATGCAATTTGGGTTGATGTTGTTACACCTCGGAAGGGGACATTACAACCCATTAACCATTTGTTACTTATGTAAGAACTTCAATCCACGAAAATGCAGATTATCATACCTCAACTGCCAAAGTCATTAAGAATCCTTAAATACAGTATTTAACACTTGTGGAAAACCACTAACAAGCTTAAAAATAATCATGCAGCTATCAGTCATAAATACTCTTGCTATAACATTATTGTTGCTATTTTTCTCAAAGATTATACATTTATTGTTAGCAAAAAGTTAAACAATTTGATAGCCTTTTTCCAAAAGCTGCCCTGCACTTATAAGATTATGAATTAAGCCAGGAACATATAGCACATCACGGATCAGCTTGACTTCACCTAGCTTAGTTCTAACCGGAAATCTACCTTAACCTTCTACTTGGATTCCTTTATTGTCTCCAAAATTTACATTAGATTTGACTAATTCATCCAATTGAGAAAACATCCTTCAATTCCCTGTCACGTGGTTACTAGTACTACAACCACTATCCAAAATCCATACATGCTCTGAAAAATCTTGTGCAACATCACATGTATAAAACAAGCCTATTTGCTAGTCACTTTCTTCCATGAAATTTGCTCTTTACTTATTTGAAGCGAATTTCTTTGATCTACATTCGGCTTTCTAGTGACCATACTTCTTACATTATCAGCATCGGATTTGCAACTTGTCAAATTGTTGATATTTGCCATCATGCGAAGTTCCTCTGCTTCTACCTCTACCTTTTCCTCTACTTGATCTATCTTGGCCTCTTCCTCAATTTATTGAACTATTCTCACAATAGGACTACTACTCCTTTCCTTTGCCTCAGGATCAGTAACATTCACTTTGCATTGGAATGCTTGCTCCAATCATCCTTTTGCTAAACTATTAAATCTTTGCTCATGGGTTTGCAAGGACCCATAAGCTCATCCACAAATAGTGTGGTCAAATCTTTAGACTCTTCTATGGCTACAACTAGTGGGTTGAGTTTTTCCAAAAGCTCCTAAGAATCTTCTCAACTATCTTTTGATCATTAAAATATTCACACTGAGACTTGATCTGGTTTATAATAGTTAAAATCCTTGTGAAGAAATCTTGCATCATGCAGTATCTTTCATCATCAATGTTTTAAACTCTCTCCTTACAGTAGCTTCACCGCTTTCTTGTGCCTTTGTGATGTCCCCTCGCTAGGCAGTTCTGGGAGCGAGCGTTAGCCTTTATTGGACCCTTGTGGGCTAGCCACTTGGATAGAGGGTCAGTGGTGCATTTGGAGATTTGTTTGTTCGTGTTTTAGGTGGACAGTGTTTAGATCACAGTGAGCGTTGGCATTCCAGGAGTTCATCGCTTCTGACGGCACGAGATTATCCTGAGTTTTGAGCATATTACGGAAATTTAAGTGATTAAGTTAATTTATTAACTTAAAACGCCCTTTTAATAAAGTCACATTGACTTTATTTATATTTTTATATCACTTAAATGTCAAAAGGGGGATTATAATATTTTAATGACTTTAAATATTATAAAAGTGCGCCCAAACTATTGAAAGGGATATATTAAAATATTATAATATTTTAAAAACCTAAAAAGGGCGTATCTTTATGGAAATGCGTGCTTTTGCTTAAAGAGGCATTTTGGCAATTGAAACTCATATCATTTTGACCATTTCTCTTTGCCTTGTGCATCTTTTCTCTGAGCATTCTCCTGAGAGCAGGGTTTGATCATTGTGTCCATTGGAGAACGGAAAACTCTTCAGTGTTGAGTACGTTTGAGGCTGTGAGAGATCAGCTGAATCCGTACAGTTGAGGGCTTCACACAGAAGTTCTACAGTTGCAGACAGAGGATTTATTTATGCAGATGTTTGTTCTTCAGAATAATCATTGAGGGTTTCTTGGTGGCGTCCTTCTACAACTTCTGGGATTCTTCTTTCAGAGATTCATTTCCTTCTTTTCATGGCCGTACGGCTTGTCTTGGAATTTGTGCCTTGAGAAAGGCGTGTGAAGAAATTAATGAAAACGCCTTCTTTTTGAGAGGGCTTTGACATCTATCATGGGCGGCTCGTCTTTTCCAAGCTTTGTGACCAGTTTCTGATCAGGAGAAACCTTTCCTGGAGTCATGGCGTGCATTCAGGCTTGTTTTCACCTTTTCCAGCTGTAGATCTGGCCAGTTTCTTATTTAAATAATCTGAAGCTTGATTGGTATGTTTATCATTCTTAGTCTATCTGTTGATGTTAAATAATACATTCTGCACTTTCAATTTGAAGAAATAAGTTTAAATTTGTCTTTTATGAGCAAACATATGCTGCGCCCCTTCTCTTCTGTCTACTAAGATTTCTCTAAAAAACTCTAAAAACACTTTAAAAGACTTAAGAAAAGAGGGTTTTGAACTGAGAGCCAGCAGGGCTCATCACAGTGGTATCAGAGCTCACATCCTGCCAGCTTGTGGGGTTTGAGAATTTATGAAGTCAAACAAAGAGGGTTTTGGTAAGTCCTATTTCAGAGGTGGCCCTAGAAATCAAAGAGGCGACCAGAATCCTTTTCCACCATTTCCGTTTGCAGATCAGGAGGAGGAATTAGATTGGGACAATATGGCGAACAGGGCTGGAGAAAGTTCTCACAGAAATAATTGGGAGGATGAGGACAGAGAAGCCAAAGACGTGCTTAGAGGCATGGTTGCAGGGCAAGAGCAGGTTGCAACTATTCTTCAACAACTCAGCACGAATGTTCAGAATTTGTCATTAAACAGAGCTCGTAGTTTGGATTCAGATAGAGATGGCAGTATCCATAGACAGCCACAGAGGATTATAGATCCAGTACGCACCTATGAGAGAGCTACATATCCCACGTTCACCAGAGATGATGCTGAGGAAGTGGATGAAGCTGAACAAGGTGGTGAAATAAATTTTGCAGATAATATTATGGCGATGCATGATGAGTGGGATAATTTGCCACCAAGGGTTAAGGAGCACCTTAACTTTGACAGGTTTATGAGCCAGAAGAGAGAGCACACCAGGAACAGGAATGACAGGCGTCCTAGACACAAACAGAGTGATCTTAAACAGGCAACCAGCAAACTAACCTTAGTACACTTTGATGGCAGTGGCAGAGTTACAGCACGTGCCTGGGTTAGTAAACTGGATACTTTCCTGACACTACGCCCCATGCCTGAGGTGGATGCCATTCGCTTTGCAGCACTTCATCTAGATGGCGTAGCACATGACTGGTGGATTCATGGTATGACTACCCTTCATCATGACAGGATTACCTCTTACCAGGAGTTTACTGATAGACTGGTAGAGAGATTTGACAGAAGGGATCCTGAGCTTTTCTTCAGAGATTTAGCACAGCTGAAACAGTTAGGTAGCTTGGAATCGTACATTGGTGAATTCCAAAGACTATCTGTTATGGTGACAGGGATCTCAGAGAGAAGGCTGGTCATATTATTTATTGAAGGTCTTTTCGAGCCCATGAAAGGTTGGATAAAAGCATTTGATCCACCTACCTTACAGGAGGCAATGAGGAAAGCTCGCAGCATGGAGCTATCTACACCTCGTAAGCCTTTTAGCTCGAGCTCGAAGCCTACAACATCATACACGGAAAATAAATCAGATCCAAAGAAGGCTGATAATACAGATCAGAAAAAGAAATTTGCAGCCCCTTTAGATCGAGAAACCATGAATGATTTGAGAAGGAGAAAACTCTGTTTTTATTGCAAAGGTCCGTATGATTTTAATCACGATTGCCCCCTCAAACCAAAAGGGCAAAACAAGCATATGGAGTGGTTTTATGAGGAAGAACCATTGACTGATTTTTCTGATCAGCGAGCTCCAATCTATGATACAGATGGGGAAGAATCAGAAAATGAAGCAGAAATTGCAGAGGAAACAGAACTTAAGGAGGCTCATATGTCCAGCATGCAGAAAGAGGGTTCTTTCAGACTCCGTGGGATCCTAGCTGGTCAAAGGGTCATATCTCTCCTTGATACAGGTGCAACCCATAACTTCATCGATTCACGGTTGGTAGAGAAACGGGGTATTCAAACTCAGCAGTTTGAAGGCATACGTGTGAGGGTTGCAGATGGGAACACTCTCGATTGTGAGAGGATGATACCTGACTTGCCTTTGAAACTTAATAATTTTGAGTTCAAGGCAGATTTTTATGTGGTAAACATGGGTGGAACTGATGTAGTTCTTGGCATGAAGTGGCTTCATGCAATAGGAGAGTTCACGCTTAATTTGCGTGACATGGAGATGAAGTTCACCATTGATGGCACAAATCATATTCTCAAAGCCATCAGGGACAGCAACCTTAGGGAGATTTCACTTCGGCGAATGGAGCGTTTGATTCGTAATGATATGGTAGAGTGGGCTGCTGAATGCAAGCTAATGCCTTCACAGTTGGATCAGCAAGCTTCTCCATACCATCCAGATGTGCAGGAACTTCGAATCAAACATGCGAAGGTATTCAGTGCTATTCCACCAGGCAGGCCTCCTGATAGAGGTATTGAGCATATTATAGAGCTGGAGGAGGGCACGAAACCAATTATGATTACTCCTTACCGGCACCCCAAGCGTCTGAAAGATGAGATTGAGAAGACTATTCAGGAGCTGTTAGCTATGGGGCACATCAGGCCGAGTAAGTCACCCTTTGCTTCATCAGTTGTTTTGGTGAAGAAAAAGGATGGTACACTTAGAATGTGTATCGATTACAGAATGCTCAACAGGAAAACCATTAAGAACAGGTATCCTATTCCTCGGATAGATGAGTTGATAGACGAGCTTCATGGAGCTTGCTACTTCTCAAAGATTGATTTGAGAACAGGTTATCACCAGATCAGAGTCCGAGAAGAGGACATAGAGAAAACGGCGTTCAGATGTCACTGTGGACACTTTGATTTTTTGGTTATGCCATTTGGGTTAACCAATGCTCCAGCCACGTTTCAGTCGACAATGAACAGGGTTTTCCATCCTCACTTGAGGAAATTTGTTTTAGTGTTCTTCGACGATATCCTGGTTTATAGTAAATCATGGGAGGAACATATGGTTCACTTGGATGAGGTTCTGAGAATACTTGACAGGGAGTCCTTGTATGCCAAGGAGTCCAAGTGTGCATTGGGCATGGCAGAGCTTTTATATCTGGGACACATCATCAGCGGTGCAGGAGTCAGCATGGACCCAGAGAAGGTTCGAGCCATCATTGATTGGCCTACACCTGAGACTTTGACACAGCTCAGGGGATTTGTAGGATTGTGTGCTTTCTATCGTCGGTTTGTTAGTGGGTTCTCGCGGCATGCTGCGCCACTAACCGATTTGACTAAGAAAGGTGCTTTTGAGTGGACACCACTAGCACAAGCGTGCTTTGAGAAGTTCAAACTTCTCATGACTTCGTGTCCTGTTTTGGCTTTACCGGACTTCACTAAACCCTTTGAGTTACATTGCGATGCCAGTGGTGAGGGTATTGGTGCAGTTATTATGCAGGATCGTCACCCTATAGCTTTTGAGAGCAGAAAGCTAAGAGGGCCTGAACGGAGTTTTAGTATCTATGATAAGGAAATGTTGGCTATCATGCATGCGATGGCCAAATTCAGGCAGTACTTGATTGGTAGTAAGTTCACTGTGAAAACCGATCATAATAGTCTGAAGCATTTTCTTGGACAGCGAGATCTTAATGAGAGACAACAAAAATGGGTCAGCAAGCTTCAGTCTTACGATTTTGACATCTCTTATGTCAAGGGCACTCAGAATGTGGTTGCTGATGCTTTATCTCGCCGTCCTCACTTGGGTTCTATTACATTGGTTTCAGAAGACTGGAGACACCTGATTGTAGCAGAGTATGCTAAGGACCCATGGGCCTCTAGCATAGTAGATGGATCAGTGTTGGATGACAGGTATTCACTTGTAGATGACCTTATTGTAATGACCCCTGTTCAAGGTTTGTTTAATCTTTATCCTAAAAATACCAAATTACTATTCTGAATAAGTAATCAACAGAATTAAAAAATATTCAACACAGATAACAGGTGATAAATTACTTTCTATACTATCCATTGTTGCTTATAACATGCATACAAGTTCTAAATGATCAGGAATATAAGATGCATTAAATTATCACCTTTGATCTATTAACTGTAGGGATGAAGCAATAAGGTCTTCATACGCAAGACTGTCTAGAGCACCATTCCTCAGTCCGAGAACAGTCAACCAACACCCGTGGATATGACCCTCTCGGCCTTCTTGGCAAACCTGCAGTCATCCAAGCAAGGTGGAATACTGAGGAAAGAGCCTCTAATGACTGCTTCCTTGCGTATGTTCCTGATTTCCTTTCATTCCTAAGTCCATAAATCAAGCTTGATAATTCAATGGAGAGTGGACAATGAAAGATTATACTGATATGCCATATTTCTCATTCACAATTTCTATATGATATTGCCAGTATTTTAGACAAAGAGATGATGTTCAGGTGACAGCATAATTTGCATACCAGGGTTCGCAACCTCCAGGTAAGATTATTCGGCCGCGTCAACAGCTACTGTCAATCTCGTGCCAGACCACGTCTTTTCCTCCTCCTCCCTCTGTACATCAAGAACCATTAAATAGTCAAGATTAGATTAGTATCGCGTCACTTCAGGAGGGTTATGAGTCTTCAACACAGGGATGCGTATCTTCAAGACCAAGCGACACTGGAAACGGCCCTTAGAAACGTCGCGCCTGGTGCTAACAAAATTGCGGGTTAGCTTCACACTTCATTCAACCCCGACATTCAACCTATATTTGCTACTTTCACTGAAAATATTAAATCATCGCTATTTTAAGAGAGTTAGAACAATACGGGTTTAAATAAATATAATGTCTTTGAATGCGTTTTGGGCATTTTTAGAAATAACGAACAATGAAAGGCGATGAGAAGTAAAACCCACAATAATTATATATATTTACAATGAACTTGTTTAGTTGTGAAATAAACCATATAATTTAAAAATAAAGAGACATCACAAATATTGAGATTATTAATAATAATAATTTATCATTATTTTTATTATCTTTTTTAAACAAAATAAGGATAATCCTAAGTGAGATAAAATGGGACAAAGAGGGACATTACAAGCCTCCCTCCCTAAGTTTGCTTGTCCTCAAGCAACTTAAGATTGGGATGATCCAAAATTCCCACTTCCTCCCAAGTAGCATCTTCGGTAGGTAAACCTTTCCATTTGACTAAGTACTCTCGGATAGATCTGTTCCTTAGTCTTTTTTCACGTATATCCAAGATAAGCTCTGGTTCAAGAGTCAACTTCCCTTCATTATCTAGAGGGGGTAATTCCATACTTGGAACAACATGTTGCCCCAAAACCTTTTTGAGACGGGATACATGAAATATATTATGGATTTTGCTGTGAGAGGGAAGCTCCAACTCATACGCCACTTCCCCAATTCGTCTCAAGATCTTATAAGGCCCATAAAATCGAGGCTTGAGTTTTTCTTTCCCACTGACTTTGATAGAAGACTGTTTGTATGGCTGTAATCTCAAGAAGACCAAATCCCCAACTTCAAAAGTTCGTTCTGTTCTCTTCTTATCGGCGTATAATTTCTGTTGATTTTGGGCTCGATGCAAGTTGTCCTTGAGGGAGTTCATGATATCCACATTCTGTTGTATAAAATCCTTGGCCCCTGGTACTCGACTATCAGCTCGAATCAAGTCCCCAAAAGAAGTGGCCTCATATCCATATAAGGCCCGGAAAGGACTCATGTTAATGGACATATGATGAGTAGTGTTGTAACAATACTCTCCAAGGTGCAACCATTTGACCCATCCAATTTGTTGTCCAGTGACATAATTTCTCAAATAACCTTCCAACCATTTGTTTACGATTTCTGTTTGCCCATCAGTTTGTGGGTGATAACTGGTGCTTGGGGTTAATGCTGTACCCGCCAATCTGAATAATTCTTTCCAAAATAAACTAAGGAAACGGCTGTCTCTATCACTTACAATGTTCCTGGGTAGACCATGCAATCTAAAAACTTCCCTAAAGAATATATCAGCCACCTGAGGAGCTTTGTGATCAGATGATATGGCCATGAAATGAGCATACTTGGTTAGACGATCCACCACAACATAGATGCAGTCTTTGTTTTGGACTTTGGGTAAACCAGTGATAAAGTCCATGGAAATACTCTCCCATTTTTGTTCTGGTATTGGCAACGGCTGAAGAAGTCCTGCTGGCGATACATGTTCTTCTTTGTTCCTCTGACAAACCATGCATTCTCTAGTATACCTTAGTACGTCTTTCTTTAACCCCTTCCATGCAAATCTTTCTCTAATTGATTTGTAAGTTTTGAAGAATCCTTGGTGTCCTGTTAAAGGGCTATCATGGTACTCTTTCAGAATTAATGCTTTAATTTCTGATCCTGGGGTGAGATATATCCTGTTTTTGTAGAGGATAAGCTCATCTATCACTTTGAAATTTCCATCATGAACCTCTCCTTCCAAAATTCCATTAGAGAAGGTATCCTTGGCGTATTCGGCCATTACCTTTGCCTTCCATTCGGAAGAAACTGCTGTTAATGACCCTAAGTGGGGCCTTCGAGAGAGAGCATCTGCAACCACATTATTCTTTCCCTTCATGTACTCAATATCAAAGTTATATGCCTGAAGCTTACTTACCCATTTTTGTTGTCTATCATTCAGATCCCTTTGATTCAAAAAGAACCTCAAACTGTTGTGATCCGTTTTTACGAAAAATTTTCCACAAATAAGATATTGTCGGAATTTCTCCAAAGCATGCATTATTGCTAACATTTCTTTATCATATACGGAATAGGCCTTTTCTGATTCTTTAAGCTTCCTACTTTCAAAGGCTATGGGGTGTCTTTTTTGCATTAGTACTGCACCAATACCTTCACCAGAAGCATCACAATACAGTTCAAACGGTGAAGAGAAATCTGGTATGGCTAAAACTGGGCATGAACTCATGACTTCTTTGAGTTTCTCAAAGGCTGATTGAGCTTCCTCGGTCCAAGTAAAAGCTCCCTTCCTAGTTAAATTTGTTAAGGGAGAAGTTAGCTTCGAAAAACCTTTCACAAATCTTCGGTAATAGCTACACAGTCCTAAGAAACCCCTGAGGTGTGTAAGGTTTCTAGGTTTGGGCCAATTCTTAATGGCTTCAATTTTTTCTTCATCGACCTTAACTCCTTCCGCACTAATCTTGTGACCGAGATACAAGATCTCTTCCATCCCAAAATCGCATTTGGACATTTTAGCAAACAAGGAATGTTGCTCAAGTATTCCCAATACTTCATCTAGGTGTCTCAAATGTTCTTCCCATGTTTTACTGTAGATCAAGATGTCATCAAAAAATACAAGCAGGAACTTCCTTAACTGTCCTCTGAAGATGTGATTCATACATGACTGAAAAGTGGCTGGGGCATTTGTGAGACCAAAAGGTAAAACTAAGAACTCAAAGTGCCCATAATGACACCTAAAAGCAGTTTTGTGGACATCTTCAGCTCTTACTCTTATTTGATGGTATCCTGAACGAAGATCTATTTTTGAAAAATATACCGCCCCATGGAGTTCATCTATCAATTCATCAACTCGGGGAATGGGGTACCGATTCTTGATGGTTTTCTTATTAAGTGCTCGATAATCTATGCACATTCTCATCGTGCCATCTTTCTTTTTTACAAGCACAACTGATGAAGCAAAGGGGCTAGAGCTAGGTCGAATGTGCCCCATTTCCAATAATTCCTTTCTGGCTTTTTCAATTTCTTCCTTATACCCCCTTGGGTGTCAGTAAGGTGTGGTAATAACGGGCTTTGCCCCCTCTTCAAGTTCTATAGTATGCTCGAACCCTCTATTTGGGGGTAACCCGGGAGGCATATCCTCAAATACTCTTTTGTGCCTCTTAAGGATAGGTTTAATGTCAATGTGAATGGTCTTCTTTTGTGAAGTAGATTTGTCAAGTATCATGCATTGCGCTACCCATTCACCTTGCCCCTTCCTTACAATGCACACAAATAAAAAATTTCAAAATATGGTAAAGTTTATTGGCAATAATTGTTTCTTTCCTTTTTCTTTTGATTTTATTTCTTAAATTAATGTTGTTCTTACCTTACAATTTTTTCCATTTTCTTGGATGAAACCATTTGTGGTGTTCCGTCTGCTAGTCCTTTGAGGAGGATTTCTTTTCCATTGTGTGAAAAACATAGCTCTAGTTTTGGAAGATCCAAGGTGAATCGTCCCAAAGAGTGTATCCATGGGGTGCCTAGGATTACATCAGTATCCCCTAGATCAACCACATAGAAGTCTTCTTTAGCAGAATGCTTTCCCAAAATTATTTCTAGATGAGGAATCTTTTGGTGACAAGAGGTAGTAGATCCATCAGCTAAGGCCGCTTGAAAGCCGTTAAATTTTTGAATTTCTAGGTTCAACCTTGATGCCAGGGTTTTATCAATGAAGTTGTGAGTTGCCCCACTATCCATAAGAGCTATTACTCTTTTTCCTTGGATTACACTTTTGATTCGAAAGGGATGATGCTTTGAAGCCCTTGAGATAGCTGCGAGGGTCCCTTTTTCTTCATTGCTAAACTTCACCCTTTTGCTAGGTCTATCTGATTCCTCATCCTCTGAGAGTGTTTTGTCTTGATTCTCCCATTCTTCATCATCGGATAGGGCTCCCATATTGTGAACTTGACCCCTCTTCATGCATTTGTGTCCCTTGAACCATTTTTCCTTGCATCTAAAACACAAGTCTAGTTTTCTGAGCCTTTCTCTTTCTTCCTGTACTTTCTCCTTGCTGCAAATATGACCTTGCTCCCATTTCTGATTGCAAGTAAAGCATAAGTTCTTTTTGCGAAGTTCTACCCTTTTGTCAAATGAGAAGTTCTTCTTATGTTTATTTTGTTTGTAAGAAATTGTTTTTGAAGGCTTTTCATGGGCTGATGTGTCTTCTAATGTGAGTGCCTTATCAAAGGCGTCATCAAGGGAACTAGGGTTTAAGGCACTCACTAATCTTCTAATGGAATCTCTTAATCCTTCAACAAAAAGGTAGATAAGACGGTCTTCATCGATCCCTTTAACCCTTATTGAGATTTGTTGGAATTCAGAAATATAGTCTTCAACAGATCCCCTCTGTCTTAATAAGGTTAATTCTTTGAAATCCTTTTGGGGGTGTTTTCTGTCAAATCTTTTTATAAGTTTTTGGGTGAACTCCTCATATGAGATTTTATTATTATGGCCTTGTGTGAGGGTGCCATGGAGCCACCATTCGTGAGCCATCCCCTCAAGATGCAATGAAGCAAATTGTACCGCATCTTCTTCAGTCATAGGACTTAGATTTAGATAGGTATTAAGTTTTTGTATCCAGGAGTAGGCTGAAATCTTGTTTGACCCATCAAAATTAGGTAGAGCCAATTTATTGACCTTTTGTTTCAGGTCTTTACTTAATTGTTTACCCTCTCTTCGGGGAGTTTCTAGCCTTTTAGCCTCTAAGAAATTTCTAAAGGATATAATTTCTCTTATGTCGTGATCTAATCTTGCATAGGCTGCAACTGTATCTTCTGCGTTCTGTATGGGGGAATCGTTTTCTCCTTCCATTAAGGTCTCTTTCCCTGGTAGGAAATTTGGCCTTGGTATTCTTGGATTTGATGAATCATTGTTATTATTTTCAGAATGGTTTGAATTCGTGTCTCTCCCATTCGAACTGCTATTCCTAAGGTTATTTATGGTGGTGTTCATCTCTTGTAAGGTTTGGAGCAAAGCTTGACTTGATTTTTCATTTTGCTCTATTAGTGCCCTTGTTTTCTGTTCATGGTCTTGCATGAATGATCTAAGTTCATTTCCTAATTGTTCTCCCATAATGTCAGCAGGCTTATTATTCTTTCTGTGGTAAACCCTCATGTACTAATTCCCACACGGTGGCAGGAAAGTGGCTCTGATACCAATTGTAATGACCCCTGTTCAAGGTTTGTTTAATCTTTATCCTAAAAATACCAAATTACTATTCTGAATAAGTAATCAACAGATAAAAAAATATTCAACACAGATAACAGGTGATAAATTACTTTCTATACTATCAATTGTTGCTTATAACATGCATACAAATTCTTAATGATCAGGGATATAAGATGCATTAAATTATCACCTTTGATCTATTAACTGTAGGGATGAAGCAATAAGGACTTCATACGCAAGACTGTCTAGAGCACCATTCCTCAGTCCGAGAACAGTCAACCAACACCCGTGGATATGACCCTCTCGGCCTTCTTGGCAGACCTGCAGTCATCCAAGCAAGGTGGAATACTGAGAAAAGAGCCTCTAATGACTGCTTCCTTGCGTATGTTCCTGATTTCCTTTCATTCCTAAGTCCATAAATCAAGCTTGATAATTCAATGGAGAGTGGACAATGAAAGATTATACTGATATGCCATATTTCTCATTCACAATTTCTATATGATATTGCCAGTATTTTAGACAAAGAGATGATGTTCAGGTGACAGCATAATTTGCATACCAGGGTTCGCAACCTCCAGGTAAGATTATTCGGCCGCGTCAACAGCTACTGTCAATCTCCGCCCGACCACGTCTTTTTTTTGCTGCTTCCCTCTGTACACCAAGAACCATTAAATAGTCAAGATTAGATTAGTATCGCGTCACTTCAGGAGGGTTATGAGTCTTCAACACAGGGATGCGTATCTTCAAGACCAAGCGACACTGGAAACGGCCCTTAGAAACGTCGCGCCTGGTGCTAACAAAATTGCGGGTTAGCTTCACACTTCATTCAACCCCGACATTCAACCTATATTTGCTACTTTCACTGAAAATATTAAATCATCGCTATTTTAAGAGAGTTAGAACAATACGGGTTTAAATAAATATAATGTCTTTGAATGCGTTTTGGGCATTTTTAGAAATAACGAACAATGAAAGGCGATGAGAAGTAAAACCCACAATAATTATATATATTTACAATGAACTTGTTTAGTTGTGAAATAAACCATATA
>VDFB02255623.1:0-69844 GCA_007258455.2 Sequoia sempervirens
TTCTTTGTTCCTCTGACAAACCATGCATTCTCTAGTATACCTTAGTACGTCTTTCTTTAACCCCTTCCATGCAAATCTTTCTCTAATTGATTTGTAAGTTTTGAAGAATCCTTGGTGTCCTGTTAAAGGGCTATCATGGTACTCTTTCAGAATTAATGCCTTAATTTCCGATCCTGGGGTGAGATATATCCTGTTTTTGTAGAGGATAAGCTCATCTATCACTTTGAAATTTCCATCATGAACCTCTCCTTCCAAAATTCCATTAGAGAAGGTATCCTTGGCGTATTCGGCCATTACCTTTGCCTTCCATTCGGAAGAAACTGCTGTTAATGACCCTAAGTGGGGCCTTCGAGAGAGAGCATCTGCAACCACATTATTCTTTCCCTTCATGTACTCAATATCAAAGTTATATGCCTGAAGCTTACTTACCCATTTTTGTTGTCTATCATTCAGATCCCTTTGATTCAAAAAGAACCTCAAACTGTTGTGATCCGTTTTTACGAAAAATTTTCCACAAATAAGATATTGTCGGAATTTCTCCAAAGCATGCATTATTGCTAACATTTCTTTATCATATACGGAATAGGCCTTTTCTGATTCTTTAAGCTTCCTACTTTCAAAGGCTATGGGGTGTCTTTTTTGCATTAGTACTGCACCAATACCTTCACCAGAAGCATCACAATACAGTTCAAACGGTGAAGAGAAATCTGGTATGGCTAAAACTGGGCATGAACTCATGACTTCTTTGAGTTTCTCAAAGGCTGATTGAGCTTCCTCGGTCCAAGTAAAAGCTCCCTTCCTAGTTAAATTTGTTAAGGGAGAAGTTAGCTTCGAAAAACCTTTCACAAATCTTCGGTAATAGCTACACAGTCCTAAGAAACCCCTGAGGTGTGTAAGGTTTCTAGGTTTGGGCCAATTCTTAATGGCTTCAATTTTTTCTTCATCGACCTTAACTCCTTCCGCACTAATCTTGTGACCGAGATACAAGATCTCTTCCATCCCAAAATCGCATTTGGACATTTTAGCAAACAAGGAATGTTGCTCGAGTATTCCCAATACTTCATCTAGGTGTCTCAAATGTTCTTCCCATGTTTTACTGTAGATCAAGATGTCATCAAAAAATACAAGCAGGAACTTCCTTAACTGTCCTCTGAAGATGTGATTCATACATGACTGAAAAGTGGCTGGGGCATTTGTGAGACCAAAAGGTAAAACTAAGAACTCAAAGTGCCCATAATGACACCTAAAAGCAGTTTTGTGGACATCTTCAGCTCTTACTCTTATTTGATGGTATCCTGAACGAAGATCTATTTTTTAAAAATATACCGCCCCATGGAGTTCATCTATCAATTCATCAACTCGGGGAATGGGGTACCGATTCTTGATGGTTTTCTTATTAAGTGCTCGATAATCTATGCACATTCTCATCGTGCCATCTTTCTTTTTTACAAGCACAACTGATGAAGCAAAGGGGCTAGAGCTAGGTCGAATGTGCCCCATTTCCAATAATTCCTTTCTGGCTTTTTCAATTTCTTCCTTATACCCCCTTGGGTGTCAGTAAGGTGTGGTAATAACGGGCTTTGCCCCCTCTTCAAGTTCTATAGTATGCTCGAACCCTCTATTTGGGGGTAACCCGGGAGGCATATCCTCAAATACTCTTTTGTGCCTCTTAAGGATAGGTTTAATGTCAATGTGAATGGTCTTCTTTTGTGAAGTAGATTTGTCAAGTATCATGCATTGCGCTACCCATTCACCTTGCCCCTTCCTTACAATGCACACAAATAAAAAAATTTCAAAATATGGTAAAGTTTATTGGCAATAATTGTTTCTTTCCTTTTTCTTTTGATTTTATTTCTTAAATTAATGTTGTTCTTACCTTACAATTTTTTCCATTTTCTTGGATGAAACCATTTGTGGTGTTCCGTCTGCTAGTCCTTTGAGGAGGATTTCTTTTCCATTGTGTGAAAAACATAGCTCTAGTTTTGGAAGATCCAAGGTGAATCGTCCCAAAGAGTGTATCCATGGGGTGCCTAGGATTACATCAGTATCCCCTAGATCAACCACATAGAAGTCTTCTTTAGCAGAATGCTTTCCCAAAATTATTTCTAGATGAGGAATCTTTTGGTGACAAGAGGTAGTAGATCCATCAGCTAAGGCCACTTGAAAGCCATTAAATTTTTGAATTTCTAGGTTCAACCTTGATGCCAGGGTTTTATCAATGAAGTTGTGAGTTGCCCCACTATCCATAAGAGCTATTACTCTTTTTCCTTGGATTACACTTTTGATTCGAAAGGGATGATGCTTTGAAGCCCTTGAGATAGCTGCGAGGGTCCCTTTTTCTTCATTGCTAAACTTCACCCTTTTGCTAGGTCTATCTGATTCCTCATCCTCTGAGAGTGTTTTGTCTTGATTCTCCCATTCTTCATCATCGGATAGGGCTCCCATATTGTGAACTTGACCCCTCTTCATGCATTTGTGTCCCTTGAACCATTTTTCCTTGCATCTAAAACACAAGTCTAGTTTTCTGAGCCTTTCTCTTTCTTCCTGTACTTTCTCCTTGCTGCAAATATGACCTTGCTCCCATTTCTGATTGCAAGTAAAGCATAAGTTCTTTTTGCGAAGTTCTACCCTTTTGTCAAATGAGAAGTTCTTCTTATGTTTATTTTGTTTGTAAGAAATTGTTTTTGAAGGCTTTTCATGGGCTGATGTGTCTTCTAATGTGAGTGCCTTATCAAAGGCGTCATCAAGGGAACTAGGGTTTAAGGCACTCACTAATCTTCTAATGGAATCTCTTAATCCTTCAACAAAAAGGTAGATAAGACGGTCTTCATCGATCCCTTTAACCCTTATTGAGATTTGTTGGAATTCAGAAATATAGTCTTCAACAGATCCCCTCTGTCTTAATAAGGTTAATTCTTTGAAATCCTTTTGGGGGTGTTTTCTGTCAAATCTTTTTATAAGTTTTTGGGTGAACTCCTCATATGAGATTTTATTATTATGGCCTTGTGTGAGGGTGCCATGGAGCCACCATTCGTGAGCCATCCCCTCAAGATGCAATGAAGCAAATTGTACCGCATCTTCTTCAGTCATAGGACTTAGATTTAGATAGGTATTAAGTTTTTGTATCCAGGAGTAGGCTGAAATCTTGTTTGACCCATCAAAATTAGGTAGAGCCAATTTATTGACCTTTTGTTTCAGGTCTTTACTTAATTGTTTACCCTCTCTTCGGGGAGTTTCTAGCCTTTTAGCCTCTAAGAAATTTCTAAAGGATATAATTTCTCTTATGTCGTGATCTAATCTTGCATAGGCTGCAACTGTATCTTCTGCGTTCTGTATGGGGGAATCGTTTTCTCCTTCCATTAAGGTCTCTTTCCCTGGTAGGAAATTTGGCCTTGGTATTCTTGGATTTGATGAATCATTGTTATTATTTTCAGAATGGTTTGAATTCGTGTCTCTCCCATTCGAACTGCTATTCCTAAGGTTATTTATGGTGGTGTTCATCTCTTGTAAGGTTTGGAGCAAAGCTTGACTTGATTTTTCATTTTGCTCTATTAGTGCCCTTGTTTTCTGTTCATGGTCTTGCATGAATGATCTAAGTTCATTTCCTAATTGTTCTCCCATAATGTCAGCAGGCTTATTATTCTTTCTGTGGTAAACCCTCATGTACTAATTCCCACACGGTGGCAGGAAAGTGGCTCTGATACCAATTGTAATGACCCCTGTTCAAGGTTTGTTTAATCTTTATCCTAAAAATACCAAATTACTATTCTGAATAAGTAATCAACAGAATTAAAAAATATTCAACACAGATAACAGGTGATAAATTACTTTCTATACTATCCATTGTTGCTTATAACATGCATACAAGTTCTAAATGATCAGGAATATAAGATGCATTAAATTATCACCTTTGATCTATTAACTGTAGGGATGAAGCAATAAGGTCTTCATACGCAAGACTGTCTAGAGCACCATTCCTCAGTCCGAGAACAGTCAACCAACACCCGTGGATATGACCCTCTCGGCCTTCTTGGCAGACCTGCAGTCATCCAAGCAAGGTGGAATACTGAGAAAAGAGCCTCTAATGACTGCTTCCTTGCGTATGTTCCTGATTTCCTTTCATTCCTAAGTCCATAAATCAAGCTTGATAATTCAATGGAGAGTGGACAATGAAAGATTATACTGATATGCCATATTTCTCATTCACAATTTCTATATGATATTGCCAGTATTTTAGACAAAGAGATGATGTTCAGGTGACAGCATAATTTGCATACCAGGGTTCGCAACCTCCAGGTAAGATTATTCGGCCGCGTCAACAGCTACTGTCAATCTCGTGCCAAACCACGTCTTTTCCTCCTCCCTCCCTCTGTACATCAAGAACCATTAAATAGTCAAGATTAGATTAGTATCGCGTCACTTCAGGAGGGTTATGAGTCTTCAACACAGGGATGCGTATCTTCAAGACCAAGCGACACTGGAAACGGCCCTTAGAAACGTCGCGCCTGGTGCTAACAAAATTGCGGGTTAGCTTCACACTTCATTCAACCCCGACATTCAACCTATATTTGCTACTTTCACTGAAAATATTAAATCATCGCTATTTTAAGAGAGTTAGAACAATACGGGTTTAAATAAATATAATGTCTTTGAATGCGTTTTGGGCATTTTTAGAAATAACGAACAATGAAAGGCGATGAGAAGTAAAACCCACAATAATTATATATATTTACAATGAACTTGTTTAGTTGTGAAATAAACCATATAATTTAAAAATAAAGAGACATCACAAATATTGAGATTATTAATAATAATAATTTATCATTATTTTTATTATCATTTTTAAACAAAATAAGGATAATCCTAAGTGAGATAAAATGGGACAAAGAGGGACATTACACTTATCATCTACAAAGGGAGGATTTTATTGGTCCCAGGTTCTGAGATGAGGGACAGGGTTTTGAGGTCATTGCATGATTCACCCATGGCAGGACATCCCGGGTACTATAAGACCTATAGGCAGGTACGGGAGAGATTCTCTTGGAAGGGTCTCAAGTCCTATGTTCTCCAGTATGTCAGGGAATGTCTTGTTTGTCAGCAGAACAAGCAAGAGCACACATACCCTGCAGGTCTTCTACAGCCGCTTCCTATCCCTGAGAGGAAGTGGGATTGTTTATCCATGGATTTCATCACGGGCTTGCCAAAAGCTCAAGGGAAGGACAGTATTTTCGTGGTGGTAGATCGATTGACGAAATATGCACACTTTTTCGCAATCACTACTACACACACGGCTACTCAGATTGCTGATTTGTTCTTCCGAGAGGTATTCAGGCTGCACGGTTTACCTCGCAGTATAGTTAGCGACAGGGACAGCAGATTTATGAGTAACTTCTGGCAGGAGTTATTCAAGCTTTGTGGGACAGAGCTCACCCCTAGTACCAGCTACCACCCCCAGACAGATGGGCAGACAGAGATCGTCAACAAATGGGTGGAAGGGTACTTGCGTAACTATAGTTCAGGGCAGCAGAAGGCATGGGTGAGGTGGTTATACTTATGTGAGTACTGTTACAACACCACCCATCACATGAGCATCCAGATGACACCATATCGAGCGTTATATGGATATGACGCTCCGAGCTTTCTTGATTTATTGCTGAGTGACAGTAGAGTTCCCAGTGCTGGTGATTTGTTACAGGAGAACCAGGATATTATGAGAGCACTTAGGGAAAATATACAGAAAGCCCAAAATCAGCAAAAACAATATGCTGATCAGAGACGAGTAGAGCGGTCTTTCGAGATCGATGATTTGGTGTACCTGATGCTTCAGCCGTATAGGCAGTCTACCCTTCGCAAGAAGGGCTCCGAGAAACTTAAGCCGCGATACTATGGACCTTTCAGAGTTGTCAGACGTGTGGGTCAAGTGGCTTATGAGCTGGATCTTCCGGTGGACAGTAGAGTTCACAACGTGTTCCATGTGTCGCGCCTCAAAAAGGCGTTGGGACAACACGTAATTCCTTCTATTGATTTGCCACCCCTGGATGATGAGGGCAAATTAGTTTTGATACCTGAGGCCATTCTGGACTCCAGAGAGCGTCATCTTCGGAGGCGGGTCATCAGGGAATACTTGGTTAAGTGGAGGGATCTACCGGCAGAGGATGCGACGTGGGAGAGTGACAGTGTTCTTCAGCATCCAGCTTTGAGTTTGCTTGTGGACAAGCAAATTCGGGGAGGGCGGACTGTGATGTCCCCTCGCTAGACAGTTCTCGGGAACAGAGCGTTAGCCCTTTATTGGACCCTTGTGGGCTAGCCAGTTTGGATAGAGGGTCAGTGGTGCATTTTGGAGAGTTTGTTTGTTCGTGTTTTCAGTGGACAGTGTTTAGATCACAGTGAGCGTTGGCATTCCAGGAGTTCATCGCTTCTGACGGCACGAGATTATCCTGAGTTTTGAGCATATTACGGAAATTTAAGTGATTAAGTTAATTTATTAACTTAAAACGCCCTTTTAATAAAGTCACATTGACTTTATTTATATTTTTATATCACTTAAATGTCAAAAGGGGGATTATAATATTTTAATGACTTTAAATATTATAAAAGTGCGCCCAAACTATTGAAAGGGATATATTAAAATATTATAATATTTTAAAAACCTAAAAAGGGCGTATCTTTATGGAAATGCGTGCTTTTGCTTAAAGAGGCATTTTGGCAATTGAAACTCATATCATTTGACCATTTCTCTTTGCCTTGTGCATCTTTTCTCTGAGCATTCTCCTGAGAGCAGGGTTTGATCATTGTGTCCATTGGAGAACGGAAAACTCTTCAGTGTTGAGTACGTTTGAGGCTGTGAGAGATCAGCTGAATCCGTACAGTTGAGGGCTTCACACAGAAGTTCTACAGTTGCAGACAGAGGATTTATTTATGCAGATGTTTGTTCTTCAGAATAATCATTGAGGGTTTCTTGGTGGCGTCCTTCTACAGCTTCTGGGATTCTTCTTTCAGAGATTCATTTCCTTCTTTTCATGGCCGTACGGCTTGTCTTGGAATTTGTGCCTTGAGAAAGGCGTGTGAAGAAATTAATGAAAACGCCTTCTTTTTGAGAGGGCTTTGACATCTATCATGGGCGGCTCGTCTTTTCCAAGCTTTGTGACCAGTTTCTGATCAGGAGAAACCTTTCCTGGAGTCATGGCGTGCATTCAGGCTTGTTTTCACCTTTTCCAGCTGTAGATCTGGCCAGTTTCTTATTTAAATAATCTGAAGCTTGATTGGTATGTTTATCATTCTTAGTCTATCTGTTGATGTTAAATAATACATTCTGCACTTTCAATTTGAAGAAATAAGTTTAAATTTGTCTTTTATGAGCAAACATATGCTGCGCCCCTTCTCTTCTGTCTACTAAGATTTCTCTAAAAAACTCTAAAAACACTTTAAAAGACTTAAGAAAAGAGGGTTTTGAACTGAGAGCCAGCAGGGCTCATCACAGCCTTCATAGGCCTTCTGCAAGATGTCCCAAGCCTCTTTTGACTCTATTGCAGTGAGATTCCTCGGGGAAATTAATCATGCAAGATTGACTGAATCAAAAAAGCACCTTTGAAAACCTTTGCCGATTCTTCTTCAACTGGTCCTCATCTTGTGTAAGAGCCATTGCAGTCTGCTGTATCTGCAGGTTCTAAAAACCTCATTCCACCAAATCCCACATATCTTGTCCACCAAACAGGTCTTCATTCTGATAGCCCAAAAATCATAGTTTTACTTTTCTCCTTTGAAAATAGGCAATTGGGGTTGATTGAAGGCATTGCCACTACTGTTCAAAGTCAAGTGGCAAATTTCTTATGCTAAGACTAAATGTACGCCCTCTTATGGATCTGCTGCCCACACTATAAGCCTACAAAAAACTGTCCAACCTTGGCTGTGATACCAATTGTTGGTTTAGGGGACCCCTTAAACAACTAATTCGTTCACAAAAAAGCAATTATTGATGCAAAAAGAGATACACACTACAACATTAATCATGAAAAATAATATGATAAATAAAATATTGAAAACATTTATAGCCATTATGTTGGCTTCTATTCTTGAAACTATCAATTTGTAAAGTGTAGAAGTACTCAAACAAACCTTAGTTACACTATACTAAACTGCAAAATGTGGCATCGCTAATAACTAAGTTTACTGACTTCAACTAATTTGATAACTGAGTGCTAACTACTATTAGTTGCACTTTTATTGCCAACGCATCATGCATGGTGTCAACAACTAAAGCTAACTAACTAGTCAACTGATTTATCAATACAGTTGTTCGTGCATCTCAATTACTTACCCAAAACAAACTGAACTCCTAACTAAACAACTGTTCTACCATTAACTCAATTTCCGGATGGTAACACAGCCATTCTCACAGTTGGAATATTCACTGCCATCCTCAATTATTAGAAAAACCCTTAATCACAAATTAGCATAATTTATTTAATGTGTGTCTTCACAAAAAGCACAATGCCCTTCAGAGCAACAAAACATAATCATCAATGAGATTAGAAAAATCTATACCATTTTTGCAAAATTAATTGGAAAGGACACACGGTCTCTTGTTGTATAAAATGAAGGTATCTATGTTAAGGTCTTTGATCACTAATCACTCATTCATTCTGATGACAGGCCACAAAGTGTGGCTCAAAACATTGATTCAGAAAGTTTCTATCCAATGTGTCCTTAGATTGTGGAAGCTTGAAATTATTGTGACATTAATAATGTACAAAATCTTCCACACTGATACACAACAGGTTATGACAGATATGTCTGGTAAACAACAAACCCACCAACAACTCAAAATCAAGCTAGGTCTATGTACATTTCTTCTTAATCAACCATTTCCCACAAAGCATAAAATATTATTTATTCAATTATAGCATGTCTAACAAAATGCCTAATCATCTGACAATATATATTCCAATTTTCAGAGAGTTAAACAGTCATCCTTGTAACATTGCTTGAAACCCAGTAATAGTTGAAGAGCAAACTAATTGGCCAACAAATTTCACTTACATTAATGGTAGTAGCCCTACACCAAGCATGCGGTAGTGAATTCAACCATTTCTAACAAGGAGACAGATCAGATAAAATAGTTTCCTCTATAGGGCAAACCTCAGGTAAAACAATTTCCTTTATAGGGCCAGCCCCAAAAATTGTAAGCATGGGCACTACTTAAGGCAATGGCTGCCCAACACTCCCATTGAGGAATTCTCTGATCTATCAATCCAACTGATATCCAAGGCATCAAACAACTTCATAATATCCCACTGTGTGTTTCTGTATTGTTCTGAGTGGGGCTATTTCCCAATCATTACTTATGTGCATCAATGCTATCTCTCCCAGTCGAGCCCCCTCTCTGTAATGGCAGTGACCAGTAAGATGGGGGGAGGCTGCCCTTTGCCTATGTTCACAGGCTTCCCCAGTCCCAGTCCTCATTTCCTCAGGAACCCAATTTTTTTGCTCTAGGTCCAAATCAGAAGGCTTCAAAATGTATGTCCAGTAATGTTTTGATTAGTAAACCTACTACAAGCATTGATTTTGGCACATATTTTTTGATGAAATAGATCCATATATATTAACCAGGAAAAAATAAAAATAGATATTGTAATGTCCCCATTTTGCAAGCATCAAAGTTTGGTGGATTTAGCCTATTCCTAACCCTTGTAGGCTAATATGTCTGGATAGAGGGTCCCGTGTGGCAGTTACCCGGTGATTTGGGACATTACTCCTCAGCTTGATTCAGGTTTGGGCCTTTGCAGATGCTTACAAAGTGTTATTCAGGCACTTACTATTTATAGTAAGTTAGGTTATCAAGGTTACTATTTCCGGCAGGGCACCTGGCTCAGTTGGATATCTCAGTTTCGACCCAGTTTGGCAATTTGTTGAGCAAACAGAGAATAATGGAGCATTTAATAATAATTAAATTATTATTATTATGACTTTATATTATAAAGTCAATTAAAGGAAATATTAATTAATTAAATGGCTTATTATAAAGTATTTTATAACTTTATAATATAAGAGAGATATTATTATTAAATGAGTATATATTACTCATTTAAAAAGAGACACCATTTATTAATTAATGAGCCTAAGGGCGAATTAAATAACATTAAATGCATTTTAAGTTGCTTTTTTTGGAGGGTCGAACTTGTGAAGAGAGTATTTATTTCACAAAGGACAAATAGAACTCATTATGTTATGATTATTCAAATTTGTCTTATTCTCTCTCGGACCATTGGGGTTTGCGAAACTAGGGTTTCTGCAGACATTCGATTTTGGAGAACGTTCCCTCTTCAGAATCAGGCATACTGAGACTGCAATACCAGTTGAAGATTGTCAGTTGAATAACTTCACTCAGAGGTTATTACAGAGTTTCACAGTTGGTTTTCATTCAGGGTTGGATCGATTCTCTTTCCAGAAGGCGAATCTTATATTGGCAGGGTTTGTTTGGGCACTTGGCACGAATATCAAGATAGTACGGAATTCCTCTTTGCTGGTACAGGCCGTACAAACACAGCAGCAAGGCCGTACAATATCCTCTCAGCCAGACGTCTTGTTTGTGAGCTTCTGCTTATTGCATCTTGAGCGCCTAGGGTTTCTGGAGTTTTGTTGTTGATCTGAGGACCTGTAGTTGGCTCTATCTTCTCAACCGTACCTTTACTGCTTCATTGATGGCGGCTACAAGCAATCAGATTCCCCTTAAATAAAATATTGTTTTTCCCCTTATATGTTCGATTTAATTTATTGTATGAGTTCTGGAGATCAATCAATGTATGCGCATTCATCTGGAGAGTACTATTGATGCAAATTTATTGTTTAAGAATTTGTTATGGATTTTATAGTATTTTAGAGCAAAATCGCAATTTCTCTTATTTGGCAACAAAAAATCAAAAATATAGAAAACACAAACAAATTCAGTATTCTCAGGCAGTGTTCGGTTGAGAGACACCTGGTCTCTTACAGTGGTATCAGAGCACAGTTTTCCTGCCATCGTTGGGTGAGTCATTGAAATTTAGAACGAAGAAATTATGGCTTTTGACAGATCCACGTATGAAGTGATGCAACAATTGTATGGTTTGATGAGTGATCCTGAATTTAAAAAAGGATATCTAATGAGGTTTGAAAAATATAAACGAAAGCAAAAGGAGGAACAAGAGATCTCTACAAGCGAAGTATCTAGAAACCTCTACAATGAGTTTTCATCAATTGGTGACCAGCACAACAAAAATCAGACCTTAGAAAACAAAACAGAAAATTCATCTATTGGTAGTGAATCCCAGGATCGTGCGATGGATGCACTTGCAATGACTTTGGCAGCAGAAGTGTGTGAAGATATTGTCATAACAGCAGCTTCTACTTTGCCAGCCGAGCCATCTTGGGAGGTACATAGCAGCAGTACCTTTGATGATATTGTGTGCGAAGTCGATAGCACACACGATGTTGCTTATCAGTTTGTTGAGCCAATTCAGGAGTATGAGTCAATTTATTGTTCCAGGGATTCTGAGATGGGTGATTCAGATCAGCATGGAGTGATTGTGCAGTTTGTGAATAATCCATTATTCGAGTTTGATGGTGGATTAGTCTATGATAATCCACTCTTCGAGTTGGAAACTAATCACACTCCTGATACTAGTTCGGTTTTGGGAAATGATCACAGTGTTTGGGATCTTTCCAATGCATTGGGGTTTCAAACAGGGCTCATGGAGGAGTTTTACAGTGTGTACACGGTGATGAGTGCTTACAGTTTTTCCTTTGATCCACCTGTACATGATTCGTATTCGATGCACAATTCTTGTGTGCATGATGATTCTCTTTGTGCAGTCAAGAGAAGCAAATCATTTTTGTGCTCAAAGTTACTATCTTCAGAAGGTGAGACTAGAGGCTGCCAATTCCCGACTAAGTTGTTTGCAGGGGATTACTTGCAGGATCAAAGGTTGGATTTCCATCATGCTGGTGTGTACCTGATAGAGTTTTCTACTTCTGGGTTTCATGGAGGTGGTAGTGGCAGTGGACATGATGGTTTGGTTAGTAATCACATTCCTGGGAGTTTCAGAGGGACTATTGAGAGATGTTGTGTTGCGAATGCTTCCCGACATCCTTACTTCATTATGATGCATGGATGTGAGTACCGTTTATATTGGGACCCAGGTGGCGACAAGATTGGTACAGTGTTTTGGATGGGTCCCAATGGATTGCTTCACCACTTCCGGCACAATGAAGTTGAGATCAGAGTAGCGCAGAGGAAGTCGGAGGGTATTAGGCATGGCAAACTTCCATTCCGGGTTTGGGATCCAGGGATATTTTGCGCAACTATGTTTATGTTGGTGCTACAGGAGTCAGTTAGAGATGTGTGGGACATTTCACAATTCTTCTTTTGGGCCTTTCGAGGACTGGAGTTTCTTTGCAGTGAAGATTGCTTGGGGACAAGCAATTTCAGGGAGGGCGGATTGTAATGTCCCCATTTTGCGAGCATCAGAGTTTGGTGGATTTAGCCTATTCCTGACCCTTGTAGGCTAATATGTCTAGATAGAGGGTCCCGTGTGGCAGTTACCCGGTGATTTGGGACATTACTCCTCAGCTTGATTCAGGTTTGGGCCTTTGCAGATGCTTACAAAGTGTTATTCAGGCACTTACTATTTATAGTAAGTTAGGTTATCAAGGTTACTATTTCCGGCAGGGCACCTGGCTCAGTTGGATATCTCAATTTTGACCCAGTTTGGCAATTTGTTGAGCAAACAGAGAATAATGGAGCATTTAATAATTATTATTATGACTTTATATTATAAAGTCAATTAAAGGAAATATTAATTAATTAAATGGCTTATTATAAAGTATTTTATAACTTTATAATATAAGAGAGATATTATTATTAAATGAGTATATATTACTCATTTAAAAAGAGACACCATTTATTAATTAATGAGCCTAAGTTGAAAAGGGTGAATTAAATAATATTAAATGCATTTTAAGTTGCTTATTTTGGAGGGTCGAACTTGTGAAGAGAGTATTTATTTCACAAAGGACAAATAGAACTCATTATGTTATGACTATTCAAATTTGTCTTATTCTCTCTCGGACCATTGGGGTTTGCGAAACTAGGGTTTCTGCAGACATTCGATTTTGGAGAACGTTCCCTCTTCAGAATCAGGCATACTGAGACTGTGCAATACCAATTGAAGATTGTCAGTTGAATAACTTCACTCAGAGGTTATTACAGAGTTTCACAGTTGGTTTTCATTCAGGGTTGGATCGATTCTCTTTCCAGAAGGCGAATCTTATATTGGCAGGGTTTGTTTGGGCACTTGGCACGAATATCAAGATAGTACGGAATTCCTCTTTGCTGGTACAGGCCGTACAAACACAGCAGCAAGGCCGTACAATATCCTCTCAGCCAGACGTCTTGTTCTGTGAGCTCCTGCTTATTGCATCTTGAGCGCCTAGGGTTTCTGGAGTTTTGTTGTTGATCTGAGGACCTATAGTTGGCTCTATCTTCTCAGCCGTACCTTTACTGCTTCATTGATGGCGGCTGCAAGCAATCAGGTTCCCCTTAAATAAAATATTGTTTTTCCCCTTATATGTTCGATTTAATTTATTGTATGAGTTCTAGAGATCAATCAATGTATGCGCATTCATCTAGAGAGTACTATTGATGCAAATTTATTGTTTAAGAATTTGTTATGGATTTTATAGTATTTTAGAGCAAAATCGCAATTTCTCTTATTTGGCAAAAACCTACAAAAAATCAAAAATATAGAAAACACAAACAAATTCAGTATTCTCAGGCAGTGTTCGGGTTGAGAGACACCTGGTCTCTTACAGATACAGCATAACCTAAAAAATAGTGACGGAATGGCATCATGCCCCAAAAGACGAACAAACCAGTAAAGCTAACAAATGAAGGATCACACAATCCCAAATAGGAAGCAGCCGCAATAGTCCCAAAAAAAATTTAAAAAACAGCCATTGACAACATCACCAAATCAAAATTCATAACAAACTGATGCAACTAAAATTATAAAACTAACACTGGGAAGGGTCCCTTTCATGAGGTTATCTCATCCTCCATCAAGCAGGTCCTTTCCATCATCCACAGGCTCCCATATTGATTTTCAGGTCACAGTGTTAAATAAATTAGCATGTCAGTGCACTCTAAGAAGTCTATTTCCAGTTTAAAAAACAATAACTTAGAGACTCTGCAATGGCGTAAGGAATATTAATTCAACAATTGCCAGCGTATAATGAAGAATCAGCGTTTAAGATGGCAACCTTTTCAACGCGGTACTGGTCGTCGGGAGTGGCGTCAGCTCCTCTGTCTAAGGGCGCAATTGCTTCAAGCAGCTCCTCTTTCACTAGTGCCCTGTCCTTTTTCTTTGAAAACGGAAACAGGGACGCCTGCGCCTTCACGGGCCTAGAAATACAAATAGCCACGCTCAAGTAGTTCACATTGCTTCTTGTAAATGTATCCACGTTTGAACGCGAAACCCTTCCTGTGAAAAGCGAAGTTGATTCATTGACGATCAGTGCGCTCTGAAGTGGATGATGAATGCATTTGATGGCCATGCTCTCTTTGTGGCGAGGGAAAATCCAAAATAACAGAATCCCCTCCCTTGCACTTGTGTAAATGTAAGTGTCATAGAGAGTTTGCTCGCGTGGCACACGAGGCGCCACATCACAAGCTCTATCTGCCATCCTCACCTATTATATATATGGCTCGAGTAACTTAGTTAACCGACCTTATCTCTTTCTACTATGTTCGTTATATTTTGCTCTTTGCTCAAAACCAAACGAGATTTGATCTTGGTGTGAAATGGTATGATACAATTGAAATAGACCTGTCGCCTCCAAATGATTTTATTCGTTGCAGTTTTTAAGTGACGTTTTCCTTTTCCTTAGGCAAATAGGCTATTTATATTCATAATAAAGAAAAAGTTACATATTCATTAAAAATTTTAAAAAAAAAGAAAAGGGGCGGGTGGTAAGAAGACATACTACAAAATAAGAAAAAATTAAAAAGAAAGATTGATGAAAAGAAAGTCAATCATTTTTCCAAATTAAGAATGTTAAATTGTAAAGGAGAGTTTACTTAATGTGTTATCTAGGTTAATTAATCAATATAATTAATAAACATACAATATCAAATAATAAATAATAAACGTTGATTTATAAAATTAAATGTAAAGAAAAGTGTATTAATTTTGTAGAATAACAATAAAGATCAAGATTTGACGTAGTGGGGAATTTTTACTTACATCGACAATGGAAACGGATGTCTTTTTTGTGTGATATGCATCTCATGATTAAATGATAGTTTTGAAGTTATCTATAGGTTAAATTTGCTTGTGCAAGATCCAACTTGCTCACCACATAAATGATCTAACGTGTGGAAGTAATTTATAACCCACACAAATGAACATGCTTACAATGGACAAGCACAACCTATTTTGTCATGATGTATGTTATTTCTTGTTGTCAAGGACTACAATATTGAAAGTGCCCTAGGGAAATCATAAAATTGCAAGGACCAAGTTCTTCTAGGTTAACCTCCTTGATTGGACCAATTTTATGATTGTGGAAATGATTGAAGGATATGCCAATGATAATCAATAATACAAAAATCCTACAATTAAGCACATTTAGTGCCTTTAAACACCAAGACAACAATAAATCATGCAAATGTGTACCAAATCAACTCATAATGGCTAGCTGAATAGGCAAAGAGTCAACAAAGATTTGAATTTTTGAATTTTGGATTAGTTTTACATGGTGCAAGATCAAACTCACATGCTACAAGATTGATCTAGGATAATAAAGTGCTAATATCAAGGTGGAGAAGGAATGTATAGAAATGGCAGCAATAATAGGTATAATAAATGGAAAATATATAGAAATATATGTGGATATGATTGAATATATGAGAATATATGTAGGTTTGGATGGGTTAAAGATTGTGGTGAAGGGAAAACAATCTACTGAGAGGGGGTGAATCAATATATCAAATCTATTTGAAACTCTTTAATTCAACATGTATATCCAAACATGAGACATGAATCAAAATAGCTATTATCAATCAAGTAATCACGGAAGCACACATTCCCACAATGAACACCAAATATACTGTTGAATAGGACAACTAAGAGGGGAGATGAATTAGTTGTCACATATTTAACCTTTAATTCAATCACCAGAACTAATACATGAAACTGCTTAAATGATTAATCATCAAATATCAATGCAAAAACTCAAATCTAACGCATAAAAACTTTAACACCAGATTTATGTGGAAAACAATTAAGGGAAAAACCACGGTGAGGATTAACTCACATTATAGAGAATATCAAAACTGCTTACAAAAAGGCTCACTGCCAAAAGATTAAACCGATAGAATACACCTTCAATATGCAAGGTTCAATTCCACTAAAGCTCAAAATATGAAGTATTGTTGCACACAATAATCACTCGACAAAGTTGCACTAATAAAGCATTTAGTTTCTCACACTTTTCTTCTCCTTCGCACACACACACACACACACACACACACACACACACTTCTCCTTATTTTTCTTTTTCTCTTTTTTTCATCCCTCTTCAAAACATCTTATATATATATAGACAAGCATATCTTGATCATCAATTAGGTCGACACCATATATGATTTAAGCATTATACCAAGTCGTCTAACATTTGTAAAGCATAACTAGTCTTCATAATATATTGTATACGTTGAGTCGGCCAAGATCTTTGAATATCAAAATCATAGCTTAGCTTATGGTAGAAAACTGGACCGTAATAATTAACACACCGGACCAATCATATCAGACCAAATATAATGATCATCTTCCATAGAAAATAGCTTTTGATAACTATCTCATTCATTCAGTATTGTGTTGACATCAATAACAACCTGTTTCCATTAATGGCAACCATTTGATGCAATCCAATTTCCAAAAATCTCCCCCTTTGTCATTGATGGCAACACAAGATGTGAAAAGCCAACAACAACAACTTGTAGTTCTTCTCTTTGATAGGCTTGAAAATGATTCCATTCTTTTCACATGCTTTCTCTCCTCCTTTTACATCAACGGCAAAGAAAGAAGATCTATCTTTCCTTTACTACATTTTTTTTAATAGACTTCAAAAATGATATGAAAAATGGTTCTTTACCTCAATCCTTCTTTCCTTAAAATATCTCCTTGTATTTTTCTTTTAGCTTCGGAAGAAATGTCTTCCAAGAATGCACTGCCAACCTGATGTTTAAACAAATATTGTTCTTTGCTATCAAATCAATTGTTTCTAGAAGCATATCTGGGATAGTGATATTCTGTTCATTTTTCTTAGCTTCCACCAAAAGACCAAAAATTTGTTCCAATCTCAACTCAATTATCTCTTTAACCTTCCAAAAATTCTTCACAATACCATCCCTTTGTGCCATAATGACTGCAAGTTCAGACTATAAGGAATTGATCCTTTTCTTTTGTGCTTCATCTGTGTCATTAAGAATATCATATGCTTTTCCAATAAAATCCAACTCAAACTCAATAGTATCAATTTTGCTCTATAGTTTATGGTAGCAGTAGACCACTGGAGACAATACCTATATACAAGTTTGTTTACACTCTTGATGCATGTTTTCAACTCATTTATGCTCTCAGTCAATCTCTTATATGCATTTTCACATCTTTCTTCCATAGCCACTTGAATTTCATCTTTTCCTTCAATTTCACTAGGTGACAGTGCTTTTAGATTGTCTTTAATATCCTCAATTAGTACTTCCAATAAAACATTTTTCAATTTACTTAGATCAATACCATTGTGAATTATGTGAATAGTCAAAGCGTTAGTGATCTCATCATATTCATATGATGGTCGAGACAACCATATATCTCCAATCTTCTTCAATCCATCAGATTGCTCAAGAATCTTCAATACCTTCTCTTTAGTGAAATCTTCTTCATCATCTATTGATGCTAGATTAATTGCTTCGGTAATCTTCTCTCCCTTTTCTTCTTCCTTCTCCTTAAACTTCAACTTCTTCATTTCTGGAGGAGAGCATGAGATGATTCTTCTTGATTTTCTCTTATCGGAGGAGGAATCTGCTTTAGATACTACAATCGAATTGGGAACCATGCCAAAGCACCAAACATTTTTTTTTTCAACTTATTCTTTACAAATCTTTTCCTTTTCTGCTAGACATTCCAGATAGCAGTAGACTTGTTTCCCAACTAGTATAACTAACTTCCACACAACATTCTCTTTCAATGGTAATGATTTCAGAAAATACATCAGGCATATAACTAGAGATCCAAAACAGAAAGGGTAATTGTCATTCTTTGTCATAGTAATGTTCTCCATTAATTGATTCCTTAGTAACTCACACAAATCAAAATTCTCATTCTTTTCAACCATTTGATGTGCAACATAAACAACAATCGAAAGTAGACCTTCCCTATTTCTGAAATAGATCTTATATGAAATGCCATATGTCACATACCTTATTACAGGGTCAATTATAGTATGAATTAGAAGTGCCTTTTGATCTCCTATTACATTAGTTAGAGCTTCAACCTCTTTGTTCTTCATTGACCTCTTCATAGGAATGGGTCCTTTATTGCATAATCCAGTTATTATTGCAATTGCTTCCTTTTGTGATTTCATAGGGTTTGTGAAAGATCATTTGATCATCTTGAGTTTTGCTTAGAATGATTTGAACAATGTTCACATCCAAAAAATATGGAAGTTCACTCCAAATTTCTAAACCCTTTTTCCCTAGATTCTTAACCTTTTGTATTTGCTCAACTAAAAGGGAACCCTCGAGATTTTGAATCTTATCATGGTTAAATTCATTGAATTGTAACTTAATTAATTTATGTGATTTGTTGTTGCGCAGATCAAACACCACCATTGCCTTTGACACCATTTTGCCTTGTTCTCCATACTTTCGTTTGCTAACAACCCTAACACCCTATTCCTTGGCTTGCGCTTTACTCCTCAGCTCATTCAATTCATAATGAAAAGAGACCACACAATCATCCTTATTTAAATTGTCACTTTTTAGGGTTTCATCATAAAAAGGTAATTTATTGCTTACGACATCATCGACTTCACTCTGTCAGTACCTCCTCCGCCAATGCTACTGGATCAATTTGAGAAACATTGTAAGCCAAGAAGGACTCTGATTTGCATCTTTTCCACCAAAATTTTCTTCAATGCTTTCAAACTAGAGATTTGTATTACTTATCCTTGTGTCATCATACAACACCTCATATATTAGGGGTTTGTTAGATTCTTTTGTAACCGCTCCACCTGAAGTCATTACTGGGTTCATCTCTTGAAAAAATTATCTGCACTAGATGCAGATACAAGATTATCTTGTTTGTACTTGTTCTCAGGTTCTTCCTTCTTTCTCCAAATTTTTGTCATTTCTTTCCTCACTTCTTCAGGATCCACTTTGTTCACCGGCATGATTTTTTGTTTCGAATTAGATTTCTTTCCAACTTTGCTCCTACAAACTTTCAAGATGTGTCCTAGTTTGTTGCAAATGTAGCACTAGACATATCCAAGGTCAAATGAATGTGCTTTTATCTTCATCCTGCACTAATTAGCCTTGTGCCCAAAGATATTGCATGTGTAACAGTAGCCTTGAAAATATTGAATCGTTTTGTTTGTATCAAATCTGCTCATCATCATTTGACTTCAACATTTGGTAGCTCTATGTCCAAACTTGTTGCACACATAGCATTTTTCAGCAAAGAATCCAACATTTTGACTTATTTTATTTCAGGTCATCCTACTTCTACATTTTGTTGCTCTATGTTCAAACTTGTTGCATGAGAAACAAAATCCATTAAAAGATGAGTACCTTTGAGCATTAGCTGTCGAGTGGGTATCCTTCTGGTATTGATTTTTTGATGGTAAGTGTTGCCTTGAAATTTCCTTTGACTATTTATTTTGCTAAAAATTGGTTTAGTGCTTTTTCCTTCTTCAAATCCAACACCACCTTTATCCTTAACAGGTTTCTAAGATGAAATAAACTCATCAAGCATTGTAGAGCTTGTCTTGAACCTTTCTTCATGAGCTTTCACTTTTTCCAGATCAACCTTTAGGGTTACTACTTGTTCAAGCATATCACATTTTTTTGTCTTCTGATTGATAGTCTTTTTCAGTCTTTCTTCCTCTATCTTGCTTTGTTCAATTTCCAATTTCAAATTCTCTTCCACCTTATTATTTTTGTCAAGTTCCATTCTTAGATTATTCATACTCTCCTTTGCTTTTTTTAGTTCCTAATTAACCTCTCTATGCTTCAACTTGAATTTTTGGATCTAATTCCTTAGTTTCTAAATTCATTCATCTACTTTCTTGACATTTTCTTTTATATCTTCACTTTCATACTCTATAACTTTTGTTCTTACTCCATCCAAGTCAAATCCCTTCATTATTTAATTCAACCTACCAAGATCTCCCTTGAGTTGTTAAAGCATTCCAAAGGACCAAGCTCTGATACCAATTGTTGAATAGGACAACTAAGAGGGGAGGTGAATTAGTTGTCACAGATTTAACCTTTAATTCAATCACTAGAACTAGTACATGAAACTGCTTAAATGATTAATTATCAAATATCAATGCAAAAACTCAAATCCAACACATAAATACATTAACACCAAATTTACATGGAAAACCCAATAAGGGAAAAACCACAATGAGGATTAACTCACACTATAGAGAATATCAAAATCGATTACAAAAATGATCACTACCTGAAATAAGGCTCACTGCCTGAAATAAGGACTCACTGTCCATAGGGCTACAACCAAGAGGTACAAAAGATGGCTCACCGCCAGAATACAAAAAGTTAAGGCTGACTGCCAAAAGATTAAACTAATAGAATACACCTTCAATGTGCAAGGTTCAATTCCACTGAAGCTCAAAATATGAAGCATTTCCACACATAGTAATCGCTCAACAAAACTTCACTGATAAAGTATTTAGATTCTCACACTTTTCTTCTCCTTCACACACACACACACTTTTCTCCTTCTTTTTCTTTTTCTCTTTTTTTCATCCCTCTTCAAAACATCTTATATATATACAAGCATATCTTGATCTTCAATTAGTTCGACACCATATATGATTTAAGAATTATACCAAGTTGACTAACATCCTTAAAGTATAACTTTTCTTCATAATATATTATATATGTTGAGTTGGCCAAGATATTTGAATATCAGAATCATAGCTTATCTTACGGTAGAAAACTAGACCTTAATAATTAACACACCTAACCAACTATACCAGACCAAATATAATGATCATCTTCAATAGAAAATAGCTTTCGGTAACTATCTCATTCATTCAGTACTGCGTTGACATCAATGACAACCATTTGATGCAATCCAATTTCTAACATATACGTGGAAATAGAAATGGGAAAAAACCACAATGAGAAGAGCTACTTGGAGCTACTATCCAAATCTATCCTCACAAAATAATGAATAAGTTACAGTCATGAAGTAGGCACCAACCTATTGGAGACACCAATCCCCAATGCAAAGATTTGAGCACCAACTTAATGAGTAGAACACCAATCCTACTGAATTGCATTGATAAAGCTTGTAGAAATTCACTGTTGATTACACAACTTACACGAGATTTTATCTTGTCTCAAACACTCTCCAACACACCTTGTGATCTTCTGATAATGGCACATAATGATTGAGATGCAACTCACATTGAATAACACTTGCTCGCACAATTTCTCTCACACTCACATACACTCTTACACACTCTCATTCCCTCATACATCCATTATTTCAAGTAAGATCTAAATTATATACAATACATTACATTAACATCATTTCATGTCAACCTGGGATCTGTAATTAACCAGGTCGACATAGGATGGACCTAAATTCAAATTTACATGAAAACATGTAGTGGGTAGGTCCTAAAAGAAATTTGTTGCCACCAAAAGAACATGATGTTGTGCACTTCTATAGAAACCTTAACCTGGACCTATTTTAGCATCCCACATAATCTCTAAAGGCCACACACTTCAATCCAATGTCACACAATTCTGGAATAACCACTGGTTGATTAACTAGCATAGTGACCCTTCTGTCACTTTAATCTTTTTGCATGCTGAACATAACTTCTGAAAACTCTAGAATATGATAGAAAATGTTTATACATACACTCTATTCAAACCGTAGAGCCAAACTCACATCTAGAGGGAATATAGAACATGATTGTTGTACTGTAGGAAATTGTATACCTTTACAATTTCACGCTATGTTTGGGTCCCTTAATTAATTAGACTTAATTAAGCTTCTAATTACCTAAATTATGCATTCCAAAGCATTATTATTCTCGTTTTTCGAAAGGGGGGCCTTATATTTAATTGATGCAATTAATATTTTAACCACATTAGAGAATGAGTGTCCTAGAATTTTAGGCCAAGACCCATTCGCCCAAGGACGAATGGATCCTCCTTAAGTGTCATGACCCATTTTTTAATATGTTTTTGGTAGATTTTAATGATTCAAATTTCATATGCAATTTTTCAGCTTTTGGAATCTAATTTTCTGGAAATTAGATAAACACTTATAAATACATAGTCTTTTTTATCAATTCAAATCATCTATAATTAAGGAAAAATTCATATGAGCAAATATTATTGTCAAGAGCATTCAAGAGCAGGATTTTCAATCATTTGTTGCAGCATTCAAGATCTTATCATCATGTTCAAGCTTATGTGTGTTCATGTCATCTTGTGAAGGCTACTGTGCATTGTTGATCCTAAAGCATCCAAGAATTTTCAAGTGTCCAATCAATCAAGCAAAGCAAGATCAGTCCTTGGAGTGAAGTGTTAATTCTTCAATCCTTTAAAGATGGCCATTAAATATTTGGTGAGTTATAAGCAAGTATTGTTTCATTCATCATTTCCTCATAGATTTCCATTAATTTTTTATCAAGGTTTAATTACCAAACTTGGCGTTTGACCAAGGAAAACCCCCATTCACATAAAACAAACAATTTTCCCCCTCTTCGTGTATGTGTAGGTTACAAGTTGAAGATAGATTGAAGATCTTGAAGAGCAATTTTACATTGTTGCATTTGTTATCATCATTGTTTTCAAGTACAAAAACTCATATTCAAAACTTATTTTTGACTTTCTGATAGTTAAACCTAGAGATATCAAAAGCTTAGATCTGGGATCTGAGGACTACAAAAACTAATTTTGGAGCCCTAGTCAAGGACCCATTCTCCTAGGGGTGAACCAGTCCTGCTAAAAGCCCTGAAACCCACTTTTTATCACAGGTACACACCATCAAACCCTTCTCAGATATGCATGTAAATTGTCATTTTCATTTTTGTTATCATAGAACCTTGCATTTCAAGTGTTAGGTCATATAATTCATTTAGTTAATGCACTTTAAATAATCCCAAAACATTATAAATTAGTCATTTTTTCATAAGAAAGCAAAGATCCAAGGTCCAAAATAGGGCTATCTCACCTCAAGGTTGAAATTCAATCCTATCCCTTTGTGATCTTCTCTCTTTCTAATGAAATTGCGGAAGGGTGTGTTTGAATCCTAGGCCATTTCATTATTCCACATTGATTGAATTCATTCCCCCTTTTCCTTCCATTTCATTTTGGTGAACTTGACATGTTAACATTACATGCCTTTTGAAATTCATCATAATTCACCCTAGATCTAGATTTTGTATCATTGTGTTTGAATTCCTCGTTTAGGGTTATATCTTGCATGTTTGCATCATTAAAAACTCATAAAAAACCAAAAATATTGTATAAATTCTACATATTAGGTTACATAAAGGTCTATTTTAGTAGTTTAGGTCAAAATTTCATTCAAATTTGTATTCAAAAGTTGTCATTTTGTTCATACATCATCATTTCATTGCATTTACATTTTCATCATAATTCTAGAAAAATGTCACTAAAGAATATGTTTGATGTTAGGAACCCTTAAATATCAAGTTAAAAGCTCTGATTTAAAATTTTTAGACCTTGTTCTAGGACTCATTCACCTAGGGAAAACCTATCCTGGTACAAGTTCTTTTCTAAATTTATGTACACTGTTCTATCTCTATATTATCAGTCACTCCAACTTGTAGAAGTCTATTTTGAAATTCTAAAAAATTGTTATTGCATATGCAATAAAAAGTGTCATTTTTCTTGATTTTTTGCAAATTTTGGAAAATTGTTGTATTTCAATATTGAAAATCATCAGATTTGAAGGACAATTGTTTACATTTATGAAGCATTGCATAAGTTGGATAGATTAGTTTTCATTATTGCACAAATTCAAAACTATAGATGTTATCATGTTTCCTTTTCAAAGATGTGGTTTTGACATAGTCAAGCATGGCTTCCATAAGTACATATCCCTGCTTATGAGTGGAATATAGGACAAATAAATGAGGTCATTACCAAACATGTTAGCCATCCTCCCAATATCTTTCCTAATTATGAGAATACATTAGTGCAAGAGAATGAAATTGTTGACACATTCCTTAATATCACCTTGCCTATCCTTCACTCTAACATCTACCCTACTTGTGAGAATGTTTTGGTCCAAGAGGATACAATCATTGTTAGGGTTAGAAAGGTAGATATATAACAATTAAATGTAGATTTAAGTAATAAACAGAGAAACTAAAAACACACAGAATAAATTATAACACAAAGAATTTAACATGGTTCACCCAATCCGGGCTACATCCACCAAACCACAACCATCCAATGATTTTATTATCCAATGCAAAAACCTATTACAATCTTGCAAATAATCATGTTTTTTATTATACTGTACCACCCATCCGAACCCCTTTTTAACAAGCTTAGAAGCTTCCAAATTTTGGGCTCTACAAAGTTGGATTTTTCTTTTTTCATTGATTTTTTCCTTTTTCGATGATGACGCAAAAAAGTAGGAGGAAAATTTTTCTCAAAGGGTTGCCGCCCTCGAACCCCCGCCCAGGCCCCAGACCCAGGCAAGGATACATGCTAGGGTGTATAGTATAGCATGATCAATTGCCACATACCAACAATCTCCCACTTGGAAACTGATCCTGGGCGACACTGCTGCACTTACAACTCCCACTAGAAATAAGTACCTTAGACCCTATTGCTCTGTTATACTTGAATTCAACCTTGAAGGCCAACCGAACTGAAGAGGAGCTCAACTTCTCCCTTGTCACCATCTTCATAAACATATCCATTGGATTGACATCTATATGTATCTTGTCCAACTTGAACTGTCCATCCTCCAACACTGACTGAATGAAAAGATATCTCAACTGTATGTTTTTTTTTTAGAATGCAAGGAAGAATTATTTACAAGATGTATAGCACTTTGGCTAAGTAATTTTCAGCCTGTTGTTTTCCCAACTCATCCATGAAAAGTTGCAACCATATCATCTCCTTTGCCACCTATGTTGCAGCAACATACTCTGCCTCTGTGGCGGATAAAGCAACCACCTTTTGCAATCAAGAAATCCAACTCACTGTTGTCCCACCAATTGTAAATACATAACCTATGGTACTCCACCTGGTATTTATATCCCCTGCCAAATCTAAGTCAACATAGCCTTTTAAATTAGTATTAGAGCCCCCAAAACATAAACATTTATTGGATGTACCTCTCAAGTACCTGAGAATCCATTTTACCGCATTCCAATGCTCAACTCCGGGATGACTCAAATACCCAATAACAACTCCTACGACATGTGCAATATCTGGTCTCGTGTATACCATGGTGTACATTAAATTGCCTACAGCTGAAGCATATGGTATCTTGGACATTTTTTCTTCCTCCTCTTGTGTCTTTGAACACATATCCTTAGTCAATTTAACATGACTAGGAAAAGGTGTGCTGACAGCTTTTGCATTCTCCATATGAAATCTTTGCAACACCTTTTCAACATAATTAGCCTGAGATGAAAACAATTTTCTATTTTTCTTATCTCTACAAATTTTCATACCAAGGATTTGTTTTGCTGCCCCCAAATCCTTCATAGCAAAAGATTTTGCTAACTGGTGTTTTAGCTCACTTATGTGATCCATGTTAGACCCTGCTACAAGCATGTCATCAACATATAGACACAAAATAATGTAGCTGTCATTATCTAACCTCTTAAAATAAACACAATGGTTAGAATTACACCTATTGTAGCCTTGCTCAGCCATCAAACTATCAAATTTCAAGTACCATTGCCGAGGTGCTTGCTGTAAGCCATATAAACTTTTATTCAATCTGTACACTAGTTTCTCCTTACCTTTGACCTCAAATCCTTGTGGTCATTCCATATATATTTCCTCTTCCAAATCACCATGGAGAAAGGTTGTTTTAACATCAAGCTGTTGTAAATGCAAATCTTCAGCAGCCACAATACTTAAAACAATACAAATAGAAGACATTTTAACAACTGGAGAAAAAATCCCATCAAAATCAATACCCTTTTTCTGTGCAAATCCCTTTACAACTAATCTGGCTTTAAATCTCTTCTTACCTCCATCCTCCTCTTTCAGCCTATAAACCAATTTGTTTGGTAAAACCTTTTTTCCTTCAGGCAACTTGCATAATTCTCAAATCTGAATTTTCAACAAGGAGTCCATTTCTTCTTCCATTCCATGCTCCCACTGAACCTTGGTATCCACCTACATAGCTTCATCATAATATTCTGGTTCACCAGCATCAATTAAAAAAATAGTATACAAAGAGGGAGAGAATCTTTTTGGAGGTCTACTTATCCTTGAAGATCGTCTAATAGGAGTTTGTGCTATTTTTTGTTGCTGTTGTTGCCCAACATGAGGAACCACTGAAACATCATTGTTTGGAATATCATCCAACACTGCATAATCATTTTCTTTCTTCTCATGTTGCAATAGATCTTTGTACAATACTTTCTCATTGAATATGACATCCCTACTTCTCACAATTTTCTAATTTTCAAAATCCCAAAGCCTATAACCAAATTCATCAATGTCATATCCAACAAATATACATTTCTTTGATTTTGCATCAAGCTTGGTTCTATTTTCAAATCTACATGTGCAAATGCTTCACAACCGAAGGTTTTGAGAAAAGAATAACTCACCTTTTTACCTTTCCATGCTTCCTCTGGAATACCACAACCCAAAGTATTAGAGGGACCTCTATTAATTAAATAAACAATAGTGTTTACAGTCTCTGCACACATTTTTAAAGGAAGCCCAACATGCAATCTCATAGTTTGTGCACGCTCCATTATTGTTCTATTCATGCGCTTAGCCACTCCATTTTCCTATGGAGTCCTTGGAACCATTTTCTGCCTATGAATACCATTAGAGGAACAATAATCTTCAAACTCTTTACGCAATACTCACCACCATTATCAGATCTGAGACATTTTAGATTTTTACTGTCTCATTCTCAACCAAGCTTCTCCATTTTTTAAAAGTTTCAAATACATCATATTTCTGCCTAAGGAAATAAATCCATACCTTCCTAGTTGCATCATCAATGAATGTAACATAATACAAAGAGCCACCGAGAGAGATACCTAAGCTGGTCCCCATACATCTGTATGCACAAGCTCCATTCTCATCTTTATTTTGCTTCCCATCCTTGAAACTTACTCTCTTTTTTTTCCATACACAACTTTCCACAGATATCCATATTAACACATTTATTTGAATGAAGTACTTTCATACCTTTTGCACTCATATGCCCAAGTCTATTATGCCACAATGTTGATTCAGAGTCCACATCAACTGTATGATCTTCTACCTGCTGAACTGCAACAACTGTTCCTAAACATTGACCTTTTTCATAACAATTAAAGTAGAAGGAACAATATGACCTGTACAAAGATATAAGGTGCCTACTTTCACACCTTTTTCTACCACTAAGGCACCCTTTGTGACCTTCCAATTTTTATCACTAAATGTAATAACACAACCTTCATCATCTAGTTGCCCTGCTGAAATTAAATTTTTGCTTAACTTTGGAACATGCCTTACCTCATGTAGTAGCCAATGATTCCCATTTTGCAACTTCATCTTGATTCTTCCCTTTCCAACAATCTGACAGGGTTCGTTATCTCCTAAATAAACCAGCCCAAAATCCCTTGGACATAATCAAGAAAATAACTTCTATGGGGGGTAGCATGAAATGAAGCCCCTGAATCTAACACCCAAGAATCATCAACATTATCAAGGGAAAGAATCAAAGCATCCTCATCAGATTTATTACTTACCATATTTTCCTCTTTACTTCCTTCCTTTTTGTCTCCTTTATTTTTTCGAGACCAACAATCTTTCTTTAAATGACCCAGCTTACCACAGTACCAACAATCCCTCTTGTCTCTAGATTGGGACCTTCTGTCCTTTGATTTTCCTCGTGACTTCCCACGATTTCGAGAATTGTTTCCTCTTTCCTTTGTTCTACCCCTACTTTTTGCATTCAAAACACTACCTGATGTGGATGTTCCACCTGAGCTCTTCCTACGAATTTCCTCGCTCAAAATAACACCAACAACATTGATAGGGAGGGGGAGCAAGAATCAGTGAGTGATTCCTCCACTGATTCCTACTTTGGGTCTTGCTTGCAAGATCTCCTTGGTGTCTCTTTCCACCACTTCAACCTATAGGATCTTTCTTTGCTTAGGATCCCCTAGTCTCACCTTGCCAACCCCAACTACCAACATACTTCTTCCTACTAAGTCCACCTTGGTGCAAACTTGTAACTCTTCCTTAGCCCTTAATCTACCCTAAAGGCTCCAAACCCCCAATTTAAAGAACTAAACTTTGCAAGAGTGTGGAGGTGCCTCAAAGGACTTCATTCCATCCTACTCTGGTTCTTGAAGGTCCACTTGACTCCATCTCTCAGTCGCTTTCACCAAACCCTCTTTTTAAGCCTAAAAAGGCTACTAGCCCTAAGAGCCCTAATTAGGCCCCTTTCTCCGAGAAAATAGGATTGTTCTCAAATATTTCCAAAGAACATCCCAATCTTTTCTTGGGATTCCTAGTTCATTTTCCCACCTCTTAAATATTTTTGAGGTCTTGGGTCTTTTTCTGCCGTACAAAGCCTCAACTTGAAAATGGGCATAAACTAGGGTTTTTAAGCCATTTTCTGGTTGTTTTCAAACTGTCAAGTCTTTCACCGACCAAATGAATTAGTGGAGTTTCCTCCTGATTACCATACCTTGGAAATACTCCCACCTACCTTCTCCAAAAGGAAATTTGATAAGATCTTATCACCCCTACAAATTATGTGCTCTGCACTCAAGTCTTCCTAGCCGGGCATCTCCCTAGCTCGCCTAGGGCAAGACTTCCACAGTGGCTCCTATGCTCACACAAACTCTAAATCCTACCATATTTACACACATGGAGTCTAGTCACTATTCCCAAAGGGCTGTACAATTTGTACGGTGGGAAAGTGAACTAATACTCCATTTTCTCAAAACTATCTGGTTCAGACCAGCAACAGGATACAATAAAAACTATTTACAAACAGTGCTTGAAAATGAATAAAGAAGCTATACCCCCTCCCTATCAGATTGGTATCAGAGTGAGCAAAATATTTGGGAGTGACTTTTGTATGTCTGAGATTGAGTCTAGTGGTTCTACCATCAAGGTGACAAATGCAGAATTGGCCAAGATGGTCGAAGGACAAGAGGAAGACAATAGGCTATTGAGGGAAAGAATAGACCAATTGGAGCAAGCATTGAATGATGTGTAGTTTGAAGGAAGGGTACCAAAGAAAGAAGAGGTTACAGAGGAAGACAAGATCCCTGAACTTGGCCCTATTTTGAAAGAAGAGCCTTTCTTGAAGGAATTCAAGGCTTTGAGTGGAAAAGCACTTGAAGGCATACCACTGTTTAGTGGGAAAAT
The DNA here is from genome assembly GCA_007258455.2 of Sequoia sempervirens. Taxonomy (NCBI): domain Eukaryota; kingdom Viridiplantae; phylum Streptophyta; class Pinopsida; order Cupressales; family Cupressaceae; genus Sequoia; species Sequoia sempervirens. Next base: position 29,918 of record VDFB02255623.1, read on the forward strand.
GGAAGTTGATCTAGTCATGCATTGGATAGAGGGAATGGAAAACCATTTTGAATGTGATGGAGTCACTGAAGCACAGAAGGTAAAGGTGGCTAAATCAAGATTAAGAGGTTCTACCTTGGCATGGTGGAAGTTCATTCAGAAAGAGAGGGAAAAGGAAGGAAAGCAACCTATCTCTACTTGGAAGGGAATGGTTGCCAAAGTGAGAGAAGCATACATGCCAGATGATTATGAAATTCAGTTGCACAAGAAAAGTCAAAGCTTGAGGCAAAGAGACCAAGATGTGAACACTTACACTGAGGAGTTCCAAAAACTTTGTATGAGGTCTAATGTTTCAGAAGATGAAATTCTCAAGGTGGCTAGGTATCTTAACAGCTTGAAGTGGAACATCCAAGAGGAGATGACTCTTCTAAGTCCTAAGACAGTACACCAATGTTACCAATTAGCTATAAAGATTGAGGAAAGAAGCAAGAGGAAACAAGACCAGGCTTCTAAGAGCAGAGGAAAAGGCAGAGATCAAAGAGGATATAGAGGTGGATATCAAGGTAGAGGGACTAAACAAAGAAATCAAGGAGAGTCAAAACTTACTGAGCATGGAAGTGAAACAACTTCTAGAGGAGGCTATGGAAGAGATAGAGGACCTCAAGGAGGTTCAAATAGAGGAAGAGGAGCAGGCAGAAGTAGCTCATACTTTGCCACTATGAAGTGTTATAACTATGGTCAAGTAGGACATCCAGCTTATAGGTGCCCGAAGAAAGCATCTTCATCAAATACTGAGAAGAGAGTGGCATATGCACAAGAGGACACCATGAGTACTAAATCACCAGAGGTTAGTCACATTGAGTCAGAAATGGGGGAGAACCTGATGTTTAGTAGGGTTCTAATCAGACAACCAGTCAAAGAAGAGCCAAAGCAAAGGAGACCCTTATCCAGGGCAAGATGCAAAATACTTGGAAAGGTGTGCAAAGTTATAGTGGACTCAGGGTCTATTGACAACATAATCTCAAAGGAGGCATTGATGAAATTGAAGTTGGAAAAAGTACCCCACACTAATCCTTACAAGGTGACATGGTTGAACAAAGGGCAGAGTGTTCTTGTAAATGAGCAGACAACGGTGGAGTTCTCCATTGGAGGGTACAAAGATAAGTTGATTTGTGATGTGTTACCCATGGATGCATGCCATCTTCTATTGGGCAGACAATGGCAGTATGATAGAGGTGCCATCTATGATGGAAAGGCAAATACTATCTCATTCAAAAAGGATGGAAAGACATTCAAGTTGCAATCACTATCAGATGAGGAAGAAGGACAGTCAAAGACCCCTAATGTCTTATAAAGTAGTGGCAAGGAGTTCCTTAACACTCTACATCAAGGAGGTGAGGGATATGTGGTTATGGTGCAACCCAAGGAAGAAGACAAAGCAAAGAAAACAATCATACCCAAAGCAATCCAAAAGTTGCTTGAGAAGTATAAGGACATAGTCAGTGATGGAACACCAGCAACCTTACCTCCAAAGAGAGCCATCAGTCATCAGATTGACTTTATACCAGGGGCTTCATTACCAAACAAGGCAGCATACAAGCTTACACTAGATCATAACCTAGAAGTAGCTAGACAAGTGCAGGAGTTGTTGGATCAAGGATTAATTAGGAAGAGCATCAGTCCATGTGCAGTACCAGTGGTCTTAGCAACCAAGAAAGGTGGTAAGTGGAGGTTATGCACTGATTCAAGAGCAATAAATAGAATCACAATCAGGTATAGGTTCCCTATTCCTAGGATTGAAGATTTGATGGATTGTCTTGGAGGAGCTTAGTATTTTACCAAGTTGGATCTCAAAAATGGATACCACCATATCAGAATCAAGGATGGAGATGAGTGGAAGACAGCCTTTAAGACAACTGATGGGTTGTATGAGTGGAGAGTTATGCCATTTGGCCTCTCTAATGCCCCTAGCACATTCATGAGGCTCATGAATGAAGTGCTCAAAGACTTTATAGGGATATTTGTGGTGGTATATCTTGATGATATAATCATCTTTAGCAAGACAACAGAAGAACATCTAAAACATGTGGAGATGGTACTTAAAAGGTTGCAAGAGGAGAAGTTAGCCATCAACCTAGAAAAGTGTGAGTTCTTCAAATAGGAGCTTGTGTATTTGGGGTTCGTAGTATCCCAAGGATCATTGAAGATGGATCCAAGCAAGGTGGAAGCTATCCTAAACTGGCCTACACCAACCACCGAGACAGAGGTAAGAAGTTTTCATGGATTGGCTCAGTTTTATAGGAATTTTATAAGAAACTTTAGTGGCATATGTGCACCAGTCCTAGACACAATCAAAGGTGGCTTAAAGACTAAGTTTAAGTGGACTCAAGAAGCTGAGAAAGGTTTTGAGAAACTAAAACAAGAAGTGGCAACTCAACGTATTCTTTTAATGCCTAGTTTTGACAAGTTGTTTACTGTGGAATGTGATACTAGTGGAGTTGTAGTAGGAGGAGTGCTAAGCCAAGAAGGCAGGCCTGTAGCTTTCTTTAGTGAAAAGCTCAATGAAGCTAAGACAAAGTATTCTACCTATGACCTAGAATTATATGCTCTAGTGCAGTCACTTAGGAAGTGGAGGCATTATCTCCTACCTAAAGAGTTTGTAGTGTTTACTGACAATCAAGCACTTAGCTACATCAATACTCAAGAGAAATTGAGCAATAGACATTTGAAGTGGATGGAGTATCTTCAAGCTTTCACTTTCACCATCAAGCACAAGAAGGGACAGTTGAACAAGGTGGCAGATGCACTAAGTAGAAGATTGTTGACAGTGTAAGAAATACAGATAAAGAGCATTGGAATAGACAGTTTCAAGGATCTCTATGGTGAAGATGAAGACTTCTCGGAAGCATACAAGGTATGTTCTGACTTTGAGAATCATTTCATAGTCAATACTCGGAGTATACATTGCAAAGTGGATTGTTATTCAAGGGAAATCAGTTGTGTGTCCAAAAGGTTCTATGAGAGAGAATCTTATCCAAGAGAAGCACAATGGTAGTCTTAGTGGTCATTTTGGCATCAACAAGACAATGGAACTAGTGCAAAGGTTCTACTATTGGCCCAAGTTGCCAAGGGATGTCAGAGGTATGTGGAGCAATGTGTAGTTTGTATGAAAGCCAAAGGGGGAGCTAGTAATGCAGGTTTGTATCAACCTCTACCTATTCCCAATAGACCATGGGAGTGTGTTAGCATGGATTTTGTTGTAGGACTCCCTAAGACTAAGACAGGGTTTGATAGTGTCTATGTGGTGGTAGATAGATTCAGCAAGATGAGTCACTTTATCCCTTGCAAGACCACACATGATGCTAGCTACATTGCTCACCTTTTCTTCAAGGGAGATCCATGGATTGCCTTTGAGCATTGTATCAGCAGGGATGTGAAGTTCATGAGTCATTTTTGGAAGACTCTATGGAGTAGATTAGGTACCAACCTGTCTTTTGGATCAGCTTACCATCCTCAGACTGATGGGAAAATAGAGGTGGTTAATAGGGTGTTAGGTAACCTTCTCAGATGCCTAACCAAGGAGTATGGACAGACATGGGACTTGGTCATATCACAGGCTGAGTATGCATACAATGACAGTGTGAATAGGACTACAGGGAAGAGTCCTTTTGAAATAGTGTATGGAATGCACCCAAGAGGTGTGTGTGAACTTAGAGATCTAGGATCTATGGAGCATAGGAGTGGACATGCAGAGGATTTCTCTCAGACCATGAAGGAGATTCAAGAGCAGGTGAAGAAGATAGCCACCAAGGCTAGTCAAAAGTTGAAAGAGAAGGTGGATTTATCTAGAAAGGATCTACAATTTGCAGTAGGAGACTATGTTATGGTCCACCTCAACAAATCTAGGTTGAAAAATGGGATGTCAACCAAATTGTAGATGAAAAGAGTGGGACCATGTAAGGTATTAGCCAAATATGGGAAGAATGCCTACAAGGTGGAATTACCTGCAGATTTAGGCATCTCTCCAATGTTCAATGTAGCTAATCTGATCAGATATAAGGGAACAGTCACTGCCATGGATCAGAACAGTAGGGATATCTTCAAGGATGTGAGCAACATAGCCTTACCTACTCAAGATAAGCTACAAGCAGAGAAGATCTTGGAATCAAGAGTGAAGAAGTCTACCCGGTCTAAGGAGTACATGGAACATCTCATCAAATGGAAGAATAAAGCAGATTCTGAGGCTACATGGGTGGATGAAGCTCAGTTTAAGAAGCAAGGCATTGATGTGTCATTGATCTCTCCTCACATTCCTTAGTGTTTATGTAGAGAGGGGGAGAATGGTGCAGGAGCACCTAGAAAACACCAGGCAGTTCCATTAGGCAATTAGGAAATCTAGGATGAATTTTTGTTTTTGATGTGTTATCATGAAGGTCATGTTGACCATTGAGTAGAGGAGATAGCTTAGGGATATTTTTGATCTCTAGGATAGAAATTGAGGAAGGGTGGATGAGTTTAGAAACTCATTTTACTTGGTTTACTAGAAATTGGCAAAAGTTGCAAAATGTTGCATTTTGCAACTTTGCCACAATGTAACTGGTATGTCTGACCAAGGGGAGGCATAACTACTTTTTTTGACCTATATAGGGTGTGCCTCGACCTGAGAGCAAGGTTGGAAGCATTTTACTTGTTTGGAGTTTTTGAATTCAATAAAAGAAAGTGTGTTTTAGAGTGAATTTTCTAATTTTTGCTTTGTAGTGGGCTTTAATGGATTAATCTTGGCACTGTAACTTGGGTAGAATGTAGTGTGGTAGTTTTCCAAGCATTGTGTGACATTAATTAGCTTCTTTATTCATTTTCAAGCACTGTTTGTAAATATTTTTGATTGTATCCTGTTGCTGGTATGAACCAGACAGTTTTGAGAAAATGGAGTATTAGTTCACTTTCCCACCGTACAAATTGTACGGCCCTTTGGGAATAGTGACTAGACTCCATGTGTGTAAATATGGTAGGATTTAGAGTTTTTGTGAGCACAGGAGCCACTATGGAAGTCTTGCCCTAGGCGAGCCAGGGAGATGCCCGGCTAGGAAGACTTGAGTGCAGAGCACATAATTTGCAGGGGTGATAAGATCTTATCAAATTTACTTTTGGAGAAGGCAAGTGGGAGTCTTGCCAAGGTATGGTAATCAAGAGGAAACTACACTAATTCATTTGGTCGGTGAAAGACTTGACAGTTTGAAAGTAGCCAGAAAATGGCTTAAAAACCCTAGTTTATGCCCATTTTCAAGTTGAGGCTTTGTACGGCAGAAAAAGACCCAAGACCTCAAAAATATTTAAGAGGTGGGAAAATGAACCAGGAATCCCAAGAAAAGATTGGGATATTCTTTGGAAATATTTGAGAACAATCCTATTTTCTCAGAGAAAGAGACCTAATTGGGGCTCTTAGGGCTAGTAGCCTTTTTAGGCTTAAAAAGAGGGTTTGGTGAAAGCGACTGAGAGATGGAGTCAAGTGGACCTTCAAGAACCACAGTAGGATGGAATGAAGTCTTTTGAGGCACCTCCACACTCCTGCAAAGTTTAGTTCTTTAAATTGGGGGTTTGGAGCCTTTAGGGTAGATTAAGGGCTAAGGAAGAGTTACAAGTTTGCACCAAGGTGGACTTGGTAGGAAGAAGTATCTTGGTAGTTGGGGTTGGCAAGGCAAGACTAGGGGATCCTAAGCAAAGAAAGATCCTATAGGTTGAAGTGGTGGAAAGAGACACCAAGGAGATCTTGCAAGCAAGACCCAGAGCAGGAATCAGTGAGTGATTCCTCCACCCCCTCCCTATCAAACATCATCAAATTTCAATGTATTCAAACCAGAAACAGAATTGCTAACATCCAATACCAAGCTATTTCAGCTTTCAGGTAAAGAACACAGAATCAAAAGAGCCCTAACTTCTTCATCAAAGTTTACTTTTATAGAAGTTAATTGACTAGTGACCATATTAAACTCATTTAAATGATCAGTAACTGGCCCACCTTCTACCATTTTCATATTAAATAAATGCTTCATAAGAAATACCTTATTCGAAGTGGAAGGCTTTTCATATAACTTCGCCAGGGTTTCCATCAACTCTTGAGTTGTCTTTGCTTTTGTAATATTGAATGACATTGATTGTGCCAAGCATAAACGAATACTGCCAAGAGCCTTTCTATCCAAAATCTCCTAGTCCTCATCAGACATTGCTTAGGGTTTCTTGGTTTTCCCTTCCAATGGCCGCCATAAATCCTTCTGAAAGAGGTAGTCCTCCATCTGCATCTTCCATAACTAATAGTTCTTCCCATTAAAATTCTCAACCTTCTTACCCTCATCTGCCATTACTCCCACTCAACCGTGAGACCTTACTACAGACGATAATTGAAACACAACCCGCTCTGATACCACTTGTTAGGGTTAGAAAGGTAGATATCTAACAATTAAATGCAGATTTAAGTAATAAACAGAGAAACTAAAAACACACAAAATAAATTATAACACAAAGAATTTAGCGTGGTTCACCCAATCCAGGCTACATCCACCAAACCACATCCATCTAATGATTTTATTATCTAGTGCAAAAACCCATTACAATCTTGCAAATAATCGTGTTTTTCATTATACTGTAACACCCATCTGAACCCCTTTTTAACAAGCTTAGAAGCTTCCAGATTTTGGGTTCTACAAAGTTGGATTTTTCTTTTTTTGTTGATTTTTTCCTTTTTCGGTGATGACGTGAAAAAGTAGGAGGAAAATTTTTCTCCTCGGACCCTGGACCCAGACAAGGATACATGCCAGGGTGTACAGTATAGCATGATCAGTCACCACATACCAACAGTCATTGACAATCATGAGAATCATAGTTTTTCTTCTCTCGATACCTCTCCTACTTGTGATGAAGGTATCTTGGTGTTAGAAGATCCAATTATCAAATGTCATGAGGATCTTGTTTTTCCCTCTCCCTCTACTTCCCCACTTGGGAAGATATTATAGCACAAAAGGATGAGATTATTGACATATTTCTTAAAATCACTTTGCCTAGTCTCCATTCATCTCCCACTTGTGAGAATGTTTTAGTGAAAGAGAATACAATCGTTGACAATCATAATTGTCTTTCTCCCGATATCTCTCCTTTTGACAAAGGTGTCTTGGTGTTAGGAGATCCAACTGTTGAATGTCATGATAATCTTGTTTGCCTCTCTTCTAAAACCTCTCCTACTAAGGAAGATATTAAGGTGCAAGAGGACAATATCATTGATACTAAGATGGTTTGCTTAAATGAAAATGCTAAGGTCACCTTAGATCCCCCTCGATAGAAGATCATCAACAAGAATTCAAATCCACTAAGGTTATGAATGCACAATTGACCACTAGATCTCCCTTGATTACTGGACCTCCAAAACCTCCCTTTGGAACTCCCAAGAGTTCTCTAATCATTGGACCACCTAATATTTCTTTTCAACCCCCTAAGAGTCCTTTAGTTATTGGATATCCTAAGCCACTTCTTATCATAGGACCACCTCAACACCAACCAAAACCTCCAAGTCATATCTTAAATTTTGCAAGGCAACTCACTAGTAACAATGTTTTGCAGCAACCAAGTTATAATACCATTTCTCATACATATAACACAAGGAATAATAGGAAACCAAAAACAATACCACTCCTACAATAGTGCCCCTCATTTTCCTTCGCATAATGGAAAGGAGTATGACCTTGTAGAATAACTTTGTAACACTCCTGCTAAGATCTCTCTTTAGGATTTGATTCAAGCATCACCTCTTTACCATGGAATGCTTCAAAATTCTTTATAACAAGTTGTTATCACTCCTAGTGCACAACCAAATGATGTGGTAGCTATGATTGGGAATACAAATTCACCTAAGTTGGACATTGTCTTTTATCAAAGTGAATTGCCTCCTTTAGAAACACAAAAAAAAATGATGCTTTGATGATAATGGCTAGTATTAAGAATAGTAGTAACAAGTTTGGAATTAAACGTACCCTTGTTGATAATGTTTCGACAATCAATGTCCATAGTGTAAATATTTTGGATAAAATAGGAGTGGACAAGACTAAGATTTAACCATATGGGTTGCCTATTCATGGTTTTGATAATGTGGGAAAACAATCGCTTGGTGTGATAACATTGCCTATTAAAGTTGGTAGGGTTACTTTATAAAATCATATCCATGTCTTGTCTAATGATCTTTCAAATAATTTTATCTTGGGAAGACCATGGATTCATGCAATGAATGCAATGCCTGCAATGTTACATTATTTACTAAAATACACTTACAACAACCAGGTCTACACGGTAAAAGTTGATCCTCAACCTAAGAGTTGTTTACAAATTGAACTAGGAATACAAATCCTCTTACAAAATTGACACCAACTACAAAAGTGGAACCTTTTCAAGAAGAAGAAAAATATAAGTGCCTTTCACCTGTAACAATATTATCAGTGGATGATTTGGGATCACTAGATTTTACACCTACATTCATGGGAGAATACAAGATTATACACCAATCAAAAAAAGAGAAAGAAACTGCCATAGTATCAACATAATATGAGTCATCAAAACCATGTGTGTCCACAACTTTTAGCAAAGAAGAGGAAAAAACACATTATACCTCCACATATGATTATTGTGATCATGAGAAACCATCTTCTTCAAAAGAAATGAAAGCACTTTATGGACGGGGTCACAAACTTTTGAAACAACTTGGATATAGTGGAAAAGGATGTGGCATTAAAGAACAAGGTATTTGTGTCCCTATTGAACCTATCATGCAAGAACAAACAAGAGGTCTTGGTTATTTTCCTTTGAAAGAAACAAACGCATCAAAGAAACCTTCGCTTAATATCAATATCATCATGCAAAACATTCCCAAGACAAATATACATCACGGTCATGGTATAGCTTCATTTTCAAGCACATGTTTTAGTGATTAGGGTTCATTATATTTTACACCCTCATTTTTGGGAGAGTACAATATATCACAATCTAAACCTAACAAGTCTTGTGTATGTATGACACCTTGTAGTAATCAAGAAACATCTCTTTCACAAAATAAAGCTCATTTTGTACATATCATCGAGTGCATGGTCATTCAACTAATGAAAGTAAGGCTTTGAGTAATAAAATTAAACATCTCAAGGATTGTGGTGCTCTTCCTTGTGTTGATGCACCTACTTCCTCTAGTTGATAATGATTTTCATCCTATCATGTTGCTCATCACTATGTGCCATTGGTAGCTTTATGTGTTTTTCTCATTGCCATTCATGGTGGTACAATCTTCAGTGCAACCATATTTATCTTGGCAACAACATGATAGTTCTTGGTGGTTGTCTTTGTCTCTATGCTTAGGGGTCAATGATAACTAGTTTTTGGAGGTGTGGATTCTTTTTAAGGATCCCCTCTTCCCCTCTTTCTACTTAAAATATCAGCATAGCAAGTGTGTTGACATTTTAAGTGGGGGTCATATAGTCCCCTACTCATTTTTTGCATTTTCCCTTCTTAGTGATGATAGCATAAATCTCCTAGGAAGTGTGATCTTTTCATTGGCATTGATATTTCTTGCTTCACTTTGTTCATAGAGATTGAACATAGTGTAGCATTGGCATAACATCTTGATCATTTTGCGACACCTTATCAAAGTTATTAGTGAGTATAACTTTGGTATGGTTGACATATGGAAGGCTTGTAGACCTGGTGTGACTTTTCCATTTGCCACCCTTTTTATGAGTTCACACCTTGTAGACCTAGTGTGTGTTTCTCATCTTGCCTTGGGGATCACCTAGTGTATACTGTACTACACTAGCCCTTGTGAGCGTATTTGATGGACATTGCATAATGCAACTTGCTATTCCATCCTTTTTTGCATTAACTTTAACATTGCATGCTTGTGTATCTTGTCTTGCTACACATATCTTACATATCTTGTGTGTCCCTTTGTCCTTATGTTGGTTTTCCATGGGATCTTGGATCCTGGGGGCTTGGCCACCTCCTTGATCTTTTTCATCTCGTCTCTCTAACATTTGTACACTTGGACCCCTCTTGACGCATATTTGTCTACTTTAGTGTGATTTTGAGTGTAAGCTCACACTCTCACTAAAATGGGGTCCAAATGTAGTGTATAAAATTGTATACCTTTACAATTTCACACTATGTTTGGGTCCCTTAATTAATTGGACTTAATTAAGTTTCTAATTACCCAAATTATGCATTCTAAAGCCTTATTATTCTCATTTTTCAAAAGGGGAACCTATATTTAGTTGATGTAATTAATATTTTAACCACATAAGAGAATGAGTGTCTTGGAATTTTAAGCTAGGATCCATTCGCCCAAGGGCGAAAGGGTCCTCCTTAAGTGTCATGACCCATTTTTAAACATGTTTTTAGTGCTATTTTATTGTCAACTTTTGGAATCTTTTTTTGGGAAATTAGATAAACACCTATAAATACATAGTCTTTTTTATCAATTCAAATTATCTAGAATTAAGGAAAAATTCATATGAGAAAATATTATTTTCAAGAGCATTCAAGAGCAGGTTTTTTAGTCATTTGTTGCAACATTCAAGATTCTATCATCTTGTTCAAGCTTATGTGTGTTTATGTCATCTTGTGAAGGCTACTATGCATTGTTGATCCTAAACCATCCAAGCATTTTCAAGTGTCCAATCATTCAAGAAAAGCAAGATCAATCCTTGGAGTGATGTGTCAAGTCTTCAATCCTTTAAGGGAAACCATTAAAGGTTTGGCGAGTTGTAAGAAAGTATTGTTTCATTCATCATTTCCTCATCCATTGTCATTATTTTTTTATCAAGGTTTAATTACCAAACTTGGGCTTTGACCAAGGTAAACCCCCATTCACACAAAACAAACAATTTTTCCCCTTTTTGTGTATGTGTAGGTTACATATTGAAGATGGATTGAAGATCTTGAAGAGAAATTTTACATTGTTACATTTTTTGTCATCATTGTTGTCAAGCCACAAAAACATAGATTCATAACTTATTTTTAGTTTTCTGATAGTCAAACTTGGAGAAATTAGAAACTTAGATCTGGGATCAGAGGACTAAAAAAACTAATTTTGTAGCCCTAGTCATAGACCCATTCATTTGGGGGTGAACTAGTCCTACTACAAGCCTTGAAACCCAATTTTTATCAAAGGTACACACTATCAGACTCTTCTCATATCTGCTTGCAAATTGTCATTTCCATTTTTGTTATCATAAAACCTTGCATTTCAAGTGTTAGGTCATATATTTCATTTAGTTAATGCACTTTAAGTAATCCCAAAACATTGTAAATCCGCCATTTCTATCATAATAAAGTCGAGATCCAAGGTCGAAAATAGGGTTGACTCACCTCAAGGTTGAGATTCAATCCTATCCCTTTGAGTTCTTCTCTCTTTCTAATAAAATTGGGGAAAGGTATGTTTGAATCCTAGGCCATTTTATTATTTCACATTGATTGAATTCATTCCCCCTTTTCCTTCCATTTCAATTATATTTCCAAAGAAGTCTCTCTACCCTAAGTAACTAACCTAAAGCATTCTAGAAAAGGCTTTCAAGTTACCTCTATCAACATGAAGAGATACAAGCATGATATTGCAAGCATACTATAGTCAACCTTCTTCATTATACTCAAAATGCAATGATAGTTCAAGTATGATTACATTTAATTATCACTATTTAGCTAGCATTACTCCTTAGACATCAATGAGCACTATCTGTCATAAAGGACATTACTCCTTTGACATCAATGACAACCTATGTTCAACAATCTCCCCCTTTTTCATTGATGGAAAATAGATAAATGTTGGCCGCACATGAAGACAAATCTAATGTGCTAGGATCATGATGTGGACATCACTTTAGTTCTTTCTCCCCTTAGATGATTTAGCATTTTGAGTCCTATTTCTCCCCCTTTGACATCAATGGCAAAGGTCAACTACTTTCTACATGATATGGAAATATTTTTCTTGGATAGTCTCCCCTTAAGTCCATATCACACTACTTCTTAAAATACTCTGCAAGACCACCAAGCCTTCTTGTGGAAAGGAGACAACACTCCCCCTCAACCTATGCTTCCTCTTGATTTGAGAGGAGGGAGCAACAACTCCCAACTTCTTCTAGAGATACTCAAAAGTATCCTTGGGAAGTGGTTTTGCGTAAATGTCTACTACTTGCTCCTTGGTTTTGACATACTCCAATTTCACCTCCTTTTCAATAACTTTCTCCCTCAAAAAATGATACTATATTGAAATATGCTTTGTACTTGAGTGCATTACTAGATTATTTGAAATTTTTATAGCACTAGTATTATCACAAAGAATGGAAATGGGTTCATCAAACTATATCTTCATCTCCTTCAAGTTCTGCTTCATCCATAATACATGAGTGCAACATGAGGTTGTTGCAATGTAATATGCTTTTGTTGTAGATAAAGAAACTACATATTGCTTCTTGCTTAACCAAGATATAAGACTGTCACCAAGATAGAAAGCTCCACCACTTCTACTCTTTTGGTCATCTATGTCCAATCTACATTTGTGTATGCAGTTAGAGTGAAAATTTCACTCTTAGGCTACCACAAACCAAAATCCATTGTAGCCTTCAGATATATGAATATCCTCTTTATTTCTTTGACATAAGTTTCCTTAGGTGTTGTCTGAAATCTAGCTACCATCCCAACTACTTTCATTATATCCAATCTAGATGCAGTCACATACAACAAACTACCAATCATGGATCTATACAAGGTTTGGTCTGTCAGAACAAATTCATCATCTTTACTCAGTTTGCACCTAGTAACCATAGGTTTACTCATCAATTTGCATTCTTCCATTTTAAACTTGCTTAACATTTCTTTTATATACTTGTTCTAAGAAATGAATATGCCTTTTTCTGATTGAGAAATTTGTAGAACAATAAAGAAAGACAATTCACCAAGCATTGAAATTTCAAACCCACTTTGCATTGCATCCTATAATTCTTTTCGCATAGCATCACTCTTTCCACCAAAGATAATGTCATCAACATAAAAAAAAACAATCAACAATTTATCACCTTTATTTTTTATGTATAAATTACTATATGTAATACCTCTCCTAAAACCTTGTTATAGATACCTATCCAATCTAGAATACCAAGCTCTTGGAGCCTATTTGAGTCCATAAACTGCTTTCTTCAGTCTACATAAAAAATCTAGATTATCTGAACATTGGAAGCCTCTTGGTTTCTCAATTTAGTGTTGCAAAAATGTTGTAGATGTTGTCATTGATGTCAACAGTATGGAGTTTGTTGATGTTGTTTTTGTTGTTAGAAAAGTGGTAGCATGTGGATGGTTGCATATGATACAACCAAAATATTGATTAGGAAGTATTATGAATGATGTTGGATGTCATGAGTTTCTATAACAATTGTTTTTTGTTTCCAATGAATAAGTGAATGATTCTATGAATGTTGTATTCATCGTTTGTTGTATGTAAAATATATAAAAGAACTTCTTATAGTCAATTACTTGGGAAGTTGCACTAAAAAAGCTCTACAGAATGCTCTACATTCCTCCGTATTTGAAGATACGACCCTACAATTTGAAGGATAGATAGAGTCAAGTGTGAAGCATGTGTTTTCCAACTTTCAGAACATAGAAATCACTGCAAAAGTTTCCTAAGTATGCAGAGTGAAGGCTGTGTTGTTACAGTCATGGAAGGTTTAGAGAAATGCTCTGCATTTCTCTACAGTTGTTGTTGTGGTCTTGCAATTTGGAGGATGAGTTTTACATGTCTATTTGTTGTCTCTATTCAAGTTTTAGTTTTTGAAGTGTACCGCAAGTTGAGTTGCTAAATTTATATCTCAAGATTGTGTTGTATGTGTTTGCAATAGATACTAGTTTTGTGTCTATTTTCTTGCACCAACATAATGTAGCATGAAGGTGTGAAATAAGGGTATGGAAGAATATCATTTGATGCTTGTGATGTAATTCATGTGATGCTATCTTGTCTCTTTGGCACCGTTTGTGGTCTAGAGTTAATATTTTGAGGTTTGAGTGTTTTCTAGGCCAACTTAATACTTTAAGTTGTTTGCACCAAGCATTTATGGCATGCCTAGCATGGGAATGCATGTAGAGTTAAAATAGGTCCTACTTCTCTTCTGATTTGGACTGCATTGAATTTCCATTTCCCACGGCTTTTTTGGAGCCTAATCAATATGGTCATTGTATGTTTCATGTTCATATGTTTTAGTTTGGCTAACAAGGAGAAAATTCTTGATATTGGTGGAAGGTATAAAAGAAAGATCAAGTGTACAAGTGTTCAATGAGTGATTAGTGAATTTTTTTTGAAAGTAGTGTGTTGAAGGTAGAGGAATGAGTGTGAATTTACAGAGAAGTATATGAAGTATGCTAGAGGCAGTGAACTAAAAGAATAAGAGTATAAGTGAAGTGCAAAAGATAGGGAATCGACCAAAGTTTGTAAGTGAGTGTTGGAGAAAATGAGATGAAGGAAGAAGTGCAAGTGTGAATGTTAGAGGTAGTGAGCCAAAAGCATAGGAGTGTATGTGTTTAAGGCAGTGAGTCAAAGGTAGTAGAATTGTTGTGGTGGTGATTGATCATCTAATTAATCAAGAGTTATATGTTGAGGGTGTACCCTCTTTCTATAAGTGCTATATTTTGGCAAGGAGTTGTGAACTTACTTTGGTTAAAGACCATAAATTTTTTTTGTAATGATGTTTCATTTTGTGAGGCTAGATTTGGATAGTATCTCCAACCAACATTCTCACCACGGTTTTCCCTTGTTGGGTTTTCCACGTATATTTGATGTTGTGTTTTGCTTTGAATGTTTTATTTGGTTAAGGAATTTATAAGTTTTTGGTAAGTTGAATTGAATTAATTGAGGGATATAGTGATTCACACCCCCACTCTCAATATATATGTGTGTTCTAACAATTGGTATCAGAGTTGAGTTCATTGGTGTAGCCTAACAACTAAAGGTAGGTCTTCATTTAGAACACATGGCTTAGAAGGAGTCCTCTTCTAAGGCACTATAGTTTGATGGAAACAACTATGCCTTCTAGAGTGTGAGGATGGATTCCTATCTCACATCACCTGGGTATGATGTTTGGAGAGATGCCAAGGATGATTATGTTGAACCTGCTCATCCTACGACTTATCCAAATGCAAAAATGGCACATGAGAACAATGCTAAAGAAAAGAATGTTATCTTGAGTGGGTTAGAAAATTATGAATTTGTTAAGGTAGTGTAATATAAGACTCCAAAGGAGATATGGGAAAAGCTCAAAATTATCTATGAAGGAAATGACAGTGTGAAGCAAGCAAAGTTGCAATCCTATAGAATATTGTTTGAGAAACTAAAGATGAAGGAAGAGGAGAACATATCTAGTTATTCGCTTTGGGTAGACGGAGTTTTGAATGGAATCAGAGGTCTTGGAGAATGCATAACAAACTTTGTGGTAGTGAAGAAATTTCTAATAACTCTCCCTCGTCAGTTTGATTCAAAGATTTATGCAATTCAAGAAGCCAAGGATCTAACAAAGCCTATCTTCAAAGATATGTTTGGATCTCTCACAGCCTATGAGATGAAGAATGAAGTTCAAAGTACACATAAAAGAGAATTTGAATTTAAAGTTGTGAAGAAAGAAGAAGCATATGAATCACCTAGTGATTCTAAGGAAGAAGAAGCAAACTTTGTGAGAAATATGAAGAAAGGATCAGTCAAATACAAAGGTAAATTACCATTCAAATATTTTAATTATGGTAGAATTGGTCATTAAGCTTCTAAATATCCTTTTGGAGAAAATAAAAGCAACAAGGGTTTCAAGAGAAACAATTTCAAGAGGAATCTCCCCTCCAAAGAAGAATATTGTTTCTTAGATGAAGGAGACCACTGCTCTTCAGATGATAATGGAGATGAAACACTATTTATGGCCACTGTGATCTCTAGAAGTTCAAGAAAATCTATGGATGAAGAAGAAGGTGAAGTTAATTTTGAAGGTGAACTTGTCTATGCTCTTGAAGATCTGGAATGTGCAAGGAAAGAGAACAAAAGGAAAAAGGACTTGATTGAAGCCAAAATAAGTGAATGTAAGAAGCTTGAGAAGGATATCCTTTTAATTAAAAAGGAATTGGAGAAATCCATGTCCAGAGGATAGGAAGATGATATTATAACTAAGGAAAGATCTCATTATGCAAGAAGACCCTCAACAAACAGGTTCAATCATGCATTTTTTGGTTATCATTTCATTTGCAATAAGTATGTACATAAGGCTATAGAGTGCAAATCTGAAATGAATAGAATAAATTTTGTAAGTAGAAATCATCTTTCCTCTTTGATAGATTTCAATGTGACATTTCAGATTTGCAACAATATTGAACATATAAAAAAAATTACAAAAGTGATTTTACAAGATCATAAATCCAAAAAGCATATGGGTTGAGCAAGTCAAGGAAACAAGCAATGAAAATTTAATGGTTGTCCAGATAGTATTTCATGCTCAAGGACAAACAAATCTTTGGGTAATAGGTAATGGGTGTTCAAGTCAAATAACTGGTGACAAAACAAAATTCATCAAGTTGGTTAAATGGAATGGTGGATTAGTAAATTTTGAAGACAATTGATTAGAAAAGATCTATGGAAAAGGCACCGCAAGTAATGATAAAAAATCCAAGACTAAAGATGTTTACTATGTTAAATTTCTAAAGCACAATCTTCTCAATGTAAGTCAGTTGTGCAGAAAAGGATACAATCTTTTATTTAATGAGCAAGGATGTGAAATTAAAAAAGCCCAAGTTTGGTAGACTGGTGGCAAAAGGTTCAAGAACTGAAGGAAACTTATACAACCTTAAGGGTGTCAATGGAAGAAGTTGTATTCTAGTATAGACATATTAATTCTAGTTGTGGCACAAGAGAATGGGACACATCAACTTTGATAACCTTGTAAAGATCAGCTCCATGCAAGTAGTGATAGATATGCCTAGGATTGTCAAACCTACAAACACCATGTGCAGAGAATGTCAGATTGGGAAGCAAATAAGGATAAGGTTGAATACCAAGGAGTATTCTACTACAAGACCTTTGGAACTAATTCATACCAATTTGTGTAGATCAACTAGGACAAAGAGTTTTCAAGGTGAAAGTTATTTCATGTTACTTATTGATGATTTCTCTAGAACAACATGGGTTACTTTTTGAAAAGAAAAATTAGAAGCTTTCAGTAGATTTAAGATTTTCAAATCAATGGTTGAGAATGAAATGAATGCTAGAATCAAGTTTTTGAGGTCTTATAAAGGTGGCGAGTTCACATAAGGTGAGCTTGAATAATTTGGTGAAGAGCATGGGATAAAGAGACATTATTTTGCTACTAGAACTCCTCAACATAATAGAGTAGTGGAGAGAAAGAATAGAACTATTCAAGAGATGGCAAGAGCAATGTTGAATGAAGCTAAATTTCTTGATGTGTATTAGAAAAAATAAGTAGTTCATATCGTTGTCTATATCCTTAATAGAGGTCAGCTAAGGGTGGATAATACCAAAACTCCCTATCAATTGTGGTATGGGAGACCGACAACTGTTAAATATTTCAATTTTTTTAGAAATATATGCTTTATCAAAAGAGATAAAGAAGGTCTAGGAAAGTTTGATTCAAGATAAGATGAAGAAATATTTCTTGGGTACTCAACTAGGAGCAAATCCTGCAAATGCTACAATAAAAGGCTGAGGAAGGTTTTAGAAAGTATAAATGTCAAAGTGGATGAAGAGTCACATCACAACACACATGAGAAAGAGGATTTTTGGTCTGATGAATCTACCTACACAGAGGAAGAAGTAGAAGAAGTTGAAGAGAAGGAAGAAGCACTGAAAAAGATCCCCAAAACTCCTACCAAGTATGTTCAGAAAAATCATTCAAAAGATCAGATCATTAGAGGTAAAAATGAAGGAGTGCAGACAAGAAGAAGGTTTGCAAAAATAAATGAATAGGTAAACTTTTATCTACTATCAAGAATAGAACCAAAAAAAATTCTAATGCTAGAAAATATAAAGGATGGATACATGCAATGGAAGAATAGCTAAATCGGATTGAGAAAAATCAAACTTGGGAGTTGGTTCCAAGGCCTGTAGATAAGAATGTAATCAATACAAAATGGGTATTTATAAATAAATTGAATGAGGATGGAGAGGTTTTGAGAAATAAAGCAAGTCTTGTATGGAAAGGATATTCACAAGTGGAAGGGATTGAATTTGAGGATACATCTTTGATGGAAAGAATGAAGGCTATCAGAACGTTTCTTGCATTTGATGTTCACAAGAACTTCAAAGTATATCAAATGGATGTGAAATTTGTTTTCTTAGAATGGTGAACTAGAAGAAGTCTACATAGAATAGTTGATAGATTTCAACTATCAAGGACTAAAAAAATGGTATGCAAGTTTAAAAAGGAATTTTATGGTCTCAAACAAGCCCCTAGGGCTTGGTATGCAAGGTTGGACAAGTACCTATTTTAGCGAGGCTTCAAGAAAGGTACCACACGTAGTAATTTGTACATCAAAATAGAGGATAAAAAGATTATAATTGTTGTTGTGTATGTTGATGATATAATCTTTGGTGGAAATGTTTTGTATGCTCTCATTCTCCAACAAGATACTTGCAAAAGCAACCATGATAACCACCATCAAGAAATAAACTCCTTCACATCCTCCAACATGTCACCTATGGAAGAAAAAGGAACATGCCAAGGTGAAACATATCAACTGTCACTGAAACCTACACCAATATTTACATGAACAAAAACATCAAATTCAAATGATAGCACATGCTTTGAGTAGCTTCCTTACTCATACCACCTAAAATAACAACCACAACAAATTGCAACTCATCCAAGCTAATCATACCTCAAAATAGGGTATACCAAAGATAGATAGAACTTCATGCCATCAACATACCAACCCAAAAACTACAATAAAGTCTTTATATATCCATCCTCCTATCTCAATACAACATACCAATGCACAAATAACCACAGACAAGGCCAACTAACAAATCTACAAAAACACTAAAATAATCTTGTGGATATAGATAGTCCACATTTGAGACATCCAACTACAATAAAGTGGGTAGCTAATCCATAACCTACATAACTCGTAGATCCAAATCCAATGAAACATGAAAACTCATCATCACATCTATAACCAACAAACCAAGATAAAAAGAGGATAACTAGACATCTATCTAGAAACTTAGACTACATGAGTAATTTCAAATCTAAAAATAGATCAAGGCATATCAAGTCTATCTGTAATATTTTAAATAGAGGATGTGGCTATCTCCTCTATTACATAGTGTTAAGGAAATATATAGTGATATTAAAATCCTACAAAAAAATATGCTACAATACCTCTCTCACCATTAGTCTCCATAGTTCTCCCAAGCTCTTCACACTCAACCGTGTGAAACCAAACATCCATGAAGAATGCCATGACCAAAGAGAGAACCTACAAATCAAACCATATCATTGTTCCACACTAATATGTACCAAGTTGTGTAATGTAAGATCTCCTTCACCATTCCCAAGCTGAAAGAACATCAACATCTAACATTCAAATCAAATGAAAACATAGCAGCAATAGATGTAAACCTCTCAAACCAAAGGTAGATCAAACCAACCAATCATTCCCACAACAAAGGGAATATGCCCAAAGCTACAAACCATTTCTTGTACCTCTACAAATAAGTCCTCGAAACTAGAATCATAGCTCAAGACCAAAACAAGGAGGGCAACAAAAATCCATAAAACCATGCATCTTCTTCTTAACAAGTCTTTAGAATGTTTATATTCAAGAATAAATCATATGAGAAGACAAGATACAAAATAAAGAATGCATTTGATAATTAGGTGGGTAATACCTCTTAGATCATTCATTTGTCGAGTAGATCAATAGTGGGATACAAGATCATCTTATGCATACAACACCAAGCAATGACAATCTTCTCTTTAGGTCCATAATGGATTCACATCCATAACTAGGTGTAGGATCCTCAATATTTTTGTTGAAATCCTCATCAAAGAGTAACCATCTCAACATACGATCCCATAAATAAGAGATCTATTAGCCTCACCCAAGTCTCTCTAGTCTCCATGAGCATATACCAATGAATCTATGCCAACTTCAAATGCAGCCTTGCAAGGTCATGAAGCTCCAAGCAAATGATTAATACTCAAAACTAAAGAGAACAAACAAGACCATTGTCAAAATTCCAACTGTACAGTCAAGAACATGTGATCTAACATCCCCTCCTAGGAGATCACATAAAATAACCATCCATCATCACATGATGAATCAACATCATTGCTAAAGCTCCCACTAAACTGTGTAACCAAGCTCTCCAGGCATCATTATAACCATCTCCTAATTGAAGATCCTCCATGGCCCCAACACAATCAAAGAACTCAACACCATGAGATCCCAAAAGGTAAAGTACAACCACAATCTCCAAACCAAGAAGATAAAAGTACCATACATCCTTTGTCAATAGAACCAAAGATGTCATAACTCTCACTACAATTTGAAGGTAGAATCAAAGAGCTCCTTATGACACCAACAACCATTGCAAAATACCATCCATCTTCTAATCAAAGATTGTCTATGATTCACTACACATTGCAACAACAATTGGAACCAAACTCTTGAAACAAAGAAGATAGAACACATTGTGTAACTGCATAAAGTGCCCACTAAAAGTAATACCAAGTTATACATGGAATCATGGCCAATATCATTACCAAAACTCTATTGAAAGTGAACAAATTTTTTCATGCACCATAAACTACTACTATAGATTCAAATGAACAATTATATCAGGTACTTCCAATAACCATCTCTCACTACAATAAACATACCAATGTAATAATGGTGACCAAGAATATGGCCTACCAAAAAAAATCCACATCAGACAATTTTACAAGATCTACACATATGCAACATCTCAAAGGATAAATACATAATCATTGCTCTAATCTCAAATAACTAAAAAATAGATTCAACCCCACATTAGTACCATGCAAAATAGAGATAATCAAGTATAACATGTGGATTTCCAAGACTCAAACACCAAAATCAATGATAGATCTTATTTTCCAAACAAACCCACATAGGAGTAACTACAAATCAATAATAACCCTTCAAGAAACCATCCAAACCTGTAATTTTCTTCATCCAAAACACCTTGAATATATTCTCATCACAGATCTGCATACCACATATTTTAGTTAACATGTAAAACATGAAAAACCATCTCTGTAAATTTGAAATATATCTAACCATCCAGACACTCACATTAAACATGTTATCTAAATAATGGAATAAGCACAAATCTACAAAACCATAGCTGAAATCAAGAGTAAACTATAACCCTATAGGAAAAACCAAGTTGTCCAAGAGCTTGTAACATATGAAACATATCAGCTCCACAACTCACAAAGAGGTTAGTGGCTTATCTTCCAATGCTTTCATGTAACCAAGGGCTAAAACCATGAAGCCAACATAAGCACTCCATTATGTAGTACAAATCAAGAGTGTTTCTCCATGTGACCAAGATGTCTCTATCCATCCAACATGAACACCTTCTCACTGCACATGATCACAAGGTAAAGGAAAAAAACCACCAAATAAGAGAATTCACACATATCTTCAAACAAGAGAGCTCCAAGTTACCAAAACATAACCAACTCCATAAAGATCCATAATTATGAGCTTCTAATGCACAACATAGATCACATTGACATTATCCATGGCTTCCAGTCTCACAAATCTACAAAACAATTTTAACTCAAGAAAATTCATTGCTGCCCCATAAGCCTTCCAACAACATCCAATTCCTTCTAACAAATTCCCACAAACTTTCCAAGCTAATAAATAAAAAAGAAAGAATACCCAAAACTTAGTTAACCTTAAGCTTTGATACCAAATGATGAGAAATAAATAGGTTCAATACTAATTGTTGGGAAATTCAATCTCTATCCAAGTATGACTTCAATGGATGAGATTCAAGGCTTGGACTACAACAACATGAAAATTTGAAACTTATATATAAATCTGAAAATTAAGTTGCCTTAATATGGAAAAAACATGATTAGATTCATCTTCTTTATGATGCCAATATAGCATGCTTATAAACACTAACTTATGTGAACTTATAACAACAATAAATAAAGAATATCATCACCATAAGATAGAAGAAATGAGGCACAAATCAATAACACAAGATCATCACATAACACAGGATTTACATGGAAAACCCCTTTCCAGAAAAAAAAACTCCACCAAAAAGAGAGACCATGTATGTATTATCATCAAATAAATGAGATTACAATACAACCACTTCCATTCTCCTCTTTTCCTCCACCATGGAAACACCTATGTACTTGTGAACAACCTCCTTATGCTTCCACCCATCCTTGTTCCTGTAGAGTAACACTACATTCAACTATTCCTCCCTAATTATACATCTAAGAGGTTGATTTTATAGATGTGTGAAGGCATCTAATGCACCAAACATGGCACCCAAATATGAGCCTTCATTCCAAGCATCCCCAACCTTTGGATTACCTCCTTGAAATATGAAAGGACACTAGTTTTGGCTCTAATACTCTCCCTCCAACTTGGGTGCCCAACCATGAGCGATAAATATTATATTAAATATAATAAATGATGGAAAACCAAGTGACACATGTTGCTTCTTTCCAGGAACCCACTTGGAGAATCCCAACAATCACTCATTTGTCCTTTTCCTTATCTTTTATTATCCTATTTTAGGCATCCATATGTGGGGAAAATAATATTAAATATTTATGTCCACAACCCACCTTTACCATTGTTAGTGGACCCATCACCCCTTATGTGTATATTAAAAACAATGGTGAGAATTAATATTATAAAATATTTTCCCAATACACCCTAAGTGCCTAGATACACTTTCCAAGGATTTTGGAACCATGACATTGGATTTACAAGGTGGATGGCACTTTAATCCTAACAACCTTATGCAATAAAAAGTGAGTTAAGGTGTGGGTTATTATTAAGGGTCAAGTGAATATTATGTGTTTGTGGTTTAATTATTTATTTTTAATTCCTAAATGTAACCTTAGAACCTAGGAAATTTTTTGAGGGCTAAGGACTATGGGTCATGTGTAATTGTGGTTATGGGGATAATGCTTGTGAATTATGTGTGGTTTGTGTTTTGTGTTTTGTGTTTTAATTATTTGTGAAGTCATGTTATTATGTGGTGCAAGTGGTATTGAGAGATGAGAGTCTCAATTAAGTCTAAAATTTGGATTCACTTTTTAAAAGAATTTTAAGAGGGTGTAAAAATCTTATTTTAGGGTATAATCATGTTTTTTAAGCCCCTAGGGTAAGTACCTAGGGATTGGTGTCTCATTTAAGGCCATATCTTGGATAATGATATGACCCCTCATAATTGTCCTTGAAGAAGGGTGGTGGATGTTTGGTCTTAAGGAGAGGGTGGAATGTTGAGTCTCCTAAACTCATTTACGAGATAGGACTCAAAGGGGTGGTGTGTTATAATTTCATCCACCTCCTCTTAATGGTGAGAGGACTTCCTTGTGGAGTGGAATACACTCCAAACCCTCTCATCTCCTCAAAAATTTCACACTCAAGTGTGAGCACTTGTGGGAATTTGAGCTTGAGGGATGAATGAGAGAGTGACGTTTGTCACCCTCTCATTCAAGGGATTCAATTTGAATATCTTTATTAATATTCCATTGAAAGAAGGGGAAACTTGGTTCTTTTTTTATTTTTTGGACTTGATTATTTTGGGAGAGAGCTTGTGGAGGAGTTCATTCTTTTGGAGTTGTTCTTTTGTTTCTTTTAATCTTTTAATATGTTTGTTAAGAGAAAAGCTTGAGAGATTGGGGGAGAGAAAGAGTGATGGAGCAAGAAAAGGGCATCATGGAGAAGGAGGCCACATATAAAAAGATAAGTCCTCCTTACTCTATTTTTTTAGTTGATGCTATAAAAAATGTGAAGGATTCTTCCATTCGAAGTGTTTTGTAAATTGGGTGTGCTTTTAAAATGTTCAATATGCTTGTGTTAATGAGATTTGAAAATGGTAGAGTTTCTATAATGTTTAGTCCATTATATTTGAGTTTTTGTAAAGGGTTTAGTGTTGAGTTACAACCTTATGTGGGTTTGATATGGTTCTCTCAGCTTGGCAGATGGCTAGGGTCTTGTAATGGCCTTATGATGGTATGTTGGTAGGGTGGAGAGATATACTTCTCCTATTGGTGTGTCTCTTGGAAGTCTCCTATTGATATTCTTGAAGATGGAAAATCGAAAGTTACATTGTATTAAGGTTCTTTGGTTTATGATGTTGAGATATGGTGTTGTACACCATTGCATAATTTAATATATTATAATGTTGTAATTAAATAATTATTTAGTTATGATGCGCCTAGGAGGTGTGGTTGATCACACTAGGTAATTATTTTGGGACCACTTTATGCTGTATTGCAACATTGTATTATTATTTAATGTGTGAGAGACATGTGATAATAATTTAACATTGGGAAAATATTAAAAAGTAAAAACTTAGTACCCAATATTAAATAAGGGATTAATGGTTTTATGTTCACGCGGTTTTATCTTACCACTTGGTTGTATTTTTGTGAGCTTGAATCTATAAAAGAAAGCACATGTTTAGTGGTTAATGTTGGTTGGGTGAGTGGGTTCTCATTATTAAGTCTTTTTTAGGAGTGCATATGTGAAGCATGGCATGGAATGTGTGGATTTATGCTTGGACACATGAGGATGCATTGGAGAGGCTTGATGCTTCAAAGGTGTTTATTGTAACTCTTGTATTGCTTTATTATTGAATAATAGATGAAGTATGGATGCTTTTGGAGGCTCGGTATTTCCCTCTTGAGGGTTTTCCCAAGGTACATCTTGTGTTATCTTGTGGCTTATCTATTTGATCTATGCATTATGGTTACTTGCATGCATGTTTTTCTCTCATGGGATTATGTAAGAAATGGATTAAGACCATGGGTTATTATGCATTATTTCCTAACAAGTGGTATTAGAGCTATAATGGTTGATGGGAGGTGTGAGCTTCCATGTTTTTGTTTATAACCCTTGTAAATGAGTAAATTTGTGCAAAGTTGAATCCATGTAAATGCATAAAATATTTGAGGAATTACATGCAACAACTGCCCATTTAATCACTAATAAAGTATAGAAATTAGTGAATAATATGAAGATAAAGAGATTTAATCTACGAGGAGTCAAGCATTGACTTAAAAAAAAGTTTCTTAACAGATATAATTATTCTCCAAGTGCTACTATAAACACAAGACTATTTACAATACTTGAAGTAGGTTTAAAACTTAAATCATTTATATCAAATTCACATACCCACTCCTTCAAATCAGATTGATGCCATGTGCAATAAACAAATTACAATAGCCAAGATCTCCTGTAACAAATTCAACTATAAAGGATGATATGAGAAAATATGTAAATATTCTCAAGAGAGAGAGAGAGAGAGAGAGAGAGCATCATCCAGGTGATATCCACCCTACCACAAAGCCATAGGCTTCCCCGTGCTACTCCACTAGAGAAGCTTGACCCATCACAAAGGATCTAGCAATGTGTGGCCAACATTCATGACTTTCATGATGGAATCTAGTTCACTATGTGCATCATTGTCAAGCAAGCATACCTATATGC
Organism: Sequoia sempervirens; assembly: GCA_007258455.2. NCBI lineage: Eukaryota > Viridiplantae > Streptophyta > Pinopsida > Cupressales > Cupressaceae > Sequoia > Sequoia sempervirens. The sequence continues at coordinate 55,679 of VDFB02255623.1, forward strand.
TCATGTAATGCAATTTAATACACTCATACAATGCATATTTAATACACTCATTCATAAAACACATTATATGAAAGATAAGGTAAGCCAATCCAAGTAATGCACTTATGAAAGTAACCCATGACAATCAAGGTTTATAGCATAGAAAGTTCTAGTCACCTCACTATGATATCTTGACACTCTATAAGAATGATAAAATTATATCCAAAGGATAAATTCCATACTGGTATTAATTCAACTAATATTTACCAAAAAATAACATATATCAAGTAGTTTCCCAAGGAAACACTTCCAGAATCCAATCAAATTCTCTAGATCCACTCTAACTAATTTAGGAGATGGAGTTTCTTATCTCTTCGTTAGCTAATCCCTCTAATCTAGAACCCTTTTTGGAAATTAGTGGAAATATAATATCATTCAATATTTTCACTCCTTTACATAATAATGCATTTTCATTGAATGACGATACCCATTGAATAACATACTTTCATCATAGAATCTCTTATCATTTTCAATCTATTGATTATAATGAAATAGGAAAATGTTTAAACAGTCATAAATTTTATGTCCCTTGACAAAATCAAGAACTTTAATATGTTATGAAAAGGTGGTAAAACAAGGAACAAAACCCCAAAAAAAATTCCAAGACTCACAATCATTTAAGCGCATTTTTATCTACAATTTGATCTACTATTTTTTTCCAAAATTGTAGTTGAATAAAAGATAGACTAAATTAAGTTTATATTAGAAATAGCCATATTAGGCTTACACTTAAAAATTAATTTATTTAATAATTTAATAATAAATTTAAAATTATCTAATTCCTCAAATGTGGCAAGCCCTTGATTATATCCTTTCATTATCGAGCACTCAAAATCAACAAAGTTTTTAATGAAGTTATTATTCAAGTGACCACATTCCTTTAATAGTTTTGTTTTCTCTGTGAAGTTCTATTTGATGAATTCTAGCTTCCAGGTTATACTATTTTTCCACACAAGAGCCCAATTATCTTCCTTTGAAGGAATAATCTTCTTAGTAGCAACCTTTCCTAAACCCATAGTAGCAAAGTCAGTAAGTTCACAATCAATCTACAGCCAATGTGTCTCCTTTTGTTTGCAAATGACTAACTCAGACATGATTGCATTTCTTAAGAATACAAACTCATCATAAGCTTTCCTCAATTTCTCAATTATGAGGGCTCCCTTCTCTTTGATTTTGGGAATCCAACTTTGCACAACCTTACCATAATAATTGTCCTTTTGGATTATGCTCATCATAGCCTTCCCAACAACTGAGTTGGGATAAAAGGAAATACTAGCCTAACTTAGGGGTTGAGGTGTGGGATTTTTTAAGGTTTTGAGACAATTTGAAAGGAGTTCCATAGATCTTTTTAATTCATCTTTATCCCACTTATCCTTTTCAGATCTTTCCAACATCCTAGAGGCAGTAACTTGAAAATTATGAACATCACCATCTCTACTAGGGGAACCTAAATCCACTTGGTTTATCCTATAATTTTCCACATTGAATTGATCTTGGTATTTTTTCATAAAAGGTTGGGTGATTTCCATAACCAAATGCCCAAAAGATTCATCCTCAAGCAACCTAGAAGTTGTTTTCAATTTCTTCACTTTAGGAGTTCTCTATAGAAGTTTCCCCACAATTTCCAACTTCAATAGCACAATAGGAATTGTTTTTCTTTTCTTGGAGAGAGAATTATCTAGCCAAGAAGGTGAAGGTTTAGGTGCATTAGGATCTTGAGAAATCCCGGGTGTAGAGAAACAAAGATCTATGTTAATCAAAGGAGATTTTAACACATAGTGGACATTTGAAGGAGACGAAATCAAGACTTCATCTCATTGTACGCTTACCTTTTTTTTATCCTAAGGATGCTAGTTATGGATTTATAGGGCCTCCAAATCAGCTTTGTTTCCTTGATTATCCTCACCTGATTGTTTTTCAACATCAACATTACTTTGTTCTTCAACTGCAACATTAGGAAGGGGACCTCTACCACAAGTTTGCTCGAGTCCTTTCCCTTTCTCAAGAGGATAATCACCTTTTCCACCACCACCTAATAGTGATGTATAAATGATATTAGTGTAGAAGACCTTGTACCTATATGACTAGTACTCACCTACTCACAATTTTCCTTCTTTTCTTTTGGAGGGGCCTTAGTAGTTTCTCCTTTCTTCTTAGCTAACCAAACCTATGTTCTCCTCAAGATTGTTGAGGTTCTGCTATGAATGTATCTGTTTTCCTCACTGTTTCAATCCACTGGTGATAGAAGCAAAGTCTATATCCATTGAGCGTATGTTGGATCAACTAAATTATAGTCTCCATCTTGTATTCCCCTTATATTCCAACCCAATTTGAAATTGAATATTTGTGACAAAGTGAGTCTCATCCAATTTCTCCTTCTTACCTTATAATCATCTACGCAATAAACCCAAAAGTCTTCAAGATGAGGCATGTGATAATAGCTAGGACCAAGTTGGAGATTGTACCTTAAATACTTACTATCAAATGGAAATCTCCTTTCATACTTATCAAAAGAAAATTTTACAATCTCTTTCCTTAGATTAAGAGCATTTGATTATGACTTACATTCATAATATCCCAAACCAATTGGAAATGAAATCCCAACCTTTTTCCTATCTGCACATCTCTTATTTACTTCTGAGACTTGATGACAAAATTACATCAAAATGAACTTATCTTCTATGTATCTAGGAAGTTTTAAAGGAAAATCATCAAATCCACCTACTCGTAAGTAGGTAAAAGTCTAAAACTATATAAATAGGCTGCCATACTTCATGATCAATTGGAAAGCCTTAGGAGATACTCTCTGACCTAGGTCACCCTATAATTCTCTGACTAATTTCATGGTGAATAGATCATTTATCCTATGGTAATTCTTATAACTCCTCTCGAGTTGGAAGTCAGGATAATAATCATAAATTTCTATCTGCTCATCCAAATCCTCCACAGGGTTCAAACCAATCTACAATCTCATGCATGCCAACACATAGAAGAGCTAAGAGGACCTATAAAATGATTTATTCATAGAAAAACCTCTTATTATATCATCTAGTTGGTCACTAATTATAGTGGCACATTCTAAGTACTATCTACCTCCATAAATTACCTACACAAAGAAATACATCCATTCCTCAAAGTCATGTGCATTCATATTTCCCCTTACCCGGTGAAGCAACACAATAATGTCAGAGATTTCCTCTCTAAAATGCGATTTATGCATTTTCTTGGGAAGTTGCGATTTTCCTTTCTTCGGTGGGTCAAACCATTCCTTAGCAATGCAATTTCGGTAATATCCCTTCTTTGAAAAATGTGGGAGTAAATGGTGACTCCCCAACACCTCTAGGAACAGTTGCTAGACCAAAACCACTTCCACAAGAGAGAGAATGGCAAGAAAGCTTGCTTCACAATGCAAGATTGATTAATTGTTGAATATTCTTCAATAAGCTTGAATGCAAATGTACAAGAGATGCCTTGCTTATAAAGGAAAGGTAGAGAGATAGGATTAGACAAGGTCATGACAAGTGTCTTAATCCTATGACATGAGACAACTAACTACCTAGGAATCATGCAATATAGCTAGATAGGATAAGTTCTAGAAAATCCAACTAAGACTTCTAGAAAGAATCTTATATCCTAAGTAAACTTAACCATGTGAATGTCCCATTATTACCTAGTGAATGAATTAGCTAGGTACAAGACATATATTCACACCAACAAAAAAGAACCTTGAGATAGAGTAAAATTGAAATGGGAATAAACTTCCCTTTCTGGTAATCTAAAACACCCACTTATTGTGGCTCTCTAAAGTTATGAGGAGATTATTGTCCTCTATTTGTATCTCCCTCGTCATTGGGTTGTAACGGGCTATGCATTCCGATACTAATTTAGTGCATTATACTTCTATGAGAAATGCAACAGCTTCCAGGAGGCCACTCTCTATTACCCTCTAAGTGATTGGGTTCCTATCTGGCCTATGAATTCTTGCCCAAAATTCATTTGAATTGATATGCCCTAACCTTGTGTCACCAATTTCGGGCAAAGAACTATTGAGACTAGCTAAATGTTCATAAGCCAAATACTTGTATCTCATTTTATTAGGAAATTCAATTGTGTAAAATCTAGGAAACAATTGCCAAGATAATTCAGGAAAACCTCCTTACTTGAGAATATCACCCTTCCCTGCTTCAAATCATTCTTTTGGAAGTCACTTGTATGTCTGTTCTTCTCAACTTCCAGAATCACACTTTCCCAAACATAATGATTATGTTTAAAATGATGGCTTAATCTTACATGATCAAGAATTTAATTCATCTACTCTAGTACTGACAACCTTTAATTCCCTACACACATGCCACTTTGCAAAAATATTGGGCGACCTTGGTACACTTCAGCAAAGTCGAGTATTTGAACAACTTTTGAGAGTATAGTTGGTCGATGATAGGGTTTAAAAAAAGACACCCGTCTTGAAAAATCCTTCTTTATTTTCTAAGTGATATTGTCACCTTTAAGTTGGGATAAAGCATGGTTAGGAAATAAACATCGGCTTCGACAAGAGTTTGATAAAATAACTCAAACACACTTGCTTTGTGATGACCTTTTAAAAGAAACAACACTTCATAAAATAGAAAGGTTATAAAACTCAAGCGGATGCTAAAATAGTTTGAGAACTAATTCAAAGATCGATGCTTACAGAAAAGGACTTAAAGACAAGGCCAAGTCAGGAAAAAGGTGAGTTGTGAAAATTACTCATCAGCTAACAAGGTTCGCAAACTAACCAAAGGATTGACAAATAAAGGCAGTTATTTTAAAATTTGAAGGATACTTGAAATTTAAACATTTACAACCAAACTTAAAACTAAGGCAACAAGTTTCAAGTGGGTTATTGTTCATTCATATTTCCAACAATGTATTGAGTATTGTTACGTAATATGGATTTCTCAATAGCTAAGGATGTAATGGATTGATTCTCAAATTTATAGGATACATGCATATTATGTGAATAGTTGATGATAATGGAAGGTGAGGCATCCAATACATAATTTTTTCAAGGAAAAATTAGAGGGTTGAGATGCAAAGTTGATGGAGGGATATGATTTGAGGAGAATGGAGGCATGGATTGAAGTTGTAGTCATGTGACAAGTGTCATAAGAGGGAGATAAGTGTAAGATAAAATGGATGCATTATATTTTTAAGGAGCACACTCACACATGTGTGAACAAATTAGTGGTACTAAGCCAAAATTTAAAGATGAGGTGGAGTCTTGGGATGATTTCAAGCTTACAAGCTTGCATGTACATGTGTGAGCAAGGAGTGGTGTGAGGTGAAGAGATAAGAAGCTTCAAAGGTAGCATGATGACACATGTATAAGCATGGAGTGGGATGAGTCATGCTCACACATGTGGGAACATGAGGAGAATAGGGACACATATAAAATGATGTATTTTAACCCATGTGAGAATATCTTATGGCTATGATTGAAAGTTCATTGATTAAAGAATTAAAAATAAAAGAAAAATTAGTGGGTTTAATTAGTCTTAATTAATTAATTAAGTTGGAGGAATTAGGAACTAAGGTTATTTCATTAAATTGATTTAATTAATTAATCTTAGGGAGGAGATGGAAATTAATTGTGGGAAGGGTAAATAATCAAATAATGATTTATTTAATTAATTTTGGAAATTATATAAAGTGGTAGATTATGAGAATAATTGAATAATTATTTAATTAATTAATGAGAAAAATGATAAATTGGGTATCAATGGTGAATTTTGAGGTGTGTACAAAACTAATCTAAAAATTAGTATGATCATGGACATTCTACATTAAAAAAAATGATTTTTTTTTTAACTTTTCTTAAATGAAGGGCCTCCTATGACTTAGTTTGAAAGAGCTATTTGAATTGCCATGGTTTGGAAACCAAAAATTCCAAGTGATTTAAAAAATGAACTAGAACATAATACAAAATGCATCTATGCACTTCAATAATTTTTAAGAATTATAATTCATTGAAGAGGAAAAACAAATTCCCTTTAGCTTCATCAATTCCTCTAAAAGATCTAAATACTCCTTTAGATCTAATAAAAGTAGTAACCTAATACCATATAGGTAACCACAATTGCATCTATTTCCTAATAATTTAGAATTTAAACATATAAAATATAACAATATAATTATGAAAGAGGCACCTCATGCATGGACCACCGCCAAAGCCCTGCCCCCTTACCCACCTCTCTCAGTCCTCAAGACTATTGATTAAAGAGGCAAGGAACTGCAAGTCGCTTCCGAGTATTGTTAACCCAACCTATTGGGGTTTTGTCGATCAAACACGTGTAGATGGAAAGTTATATATTAGTAATTTAGGATTTAGGTGGACGAATAATAATAAGAGTAGGGCGATTATTGCATTAGTATGGATCCCATCCATGGTCTTCAAGTTTCCTAAAAGGAATAAAGTAAAGTACCTCAAAGTTTCTAGAGACACTAAATTGGTGATCAAAATAGGTTAGAAGCTTCTATTAATGCAAGGATAAATGTCTTCTAAGATATAGGAGTAGGGTGTGGAATTCGATTAATGATTTCTAATGCGAGGATAAATGTCTTCTAAGATATAGGAGTAGGGTGTGGAATTCAATTAAGGATTTTGATGCCTTCAACATGTAAGTAATCTCAAGGTGTAAGAATGTTATGGTTGATGAAATTGGTAGGTGCATCTAATATCTTGAAATCCATACATAATTCAAGACTAGAATAATTTTAGGTTGAGTTAGTCTCATGTCCTTCTATACCTAATAATGTGAGGATTTTTTAAGTGTTCAATGATCATGAGAATATAATTAAACTTATAACTAATTGATCTGAATTAGGATCTATGAAAATTTCTTATTGAATGCTTAACGATTACAACGTTTAATTAAAGTTTTAAAAATGAATTAACATAAATGAAATGCTTAAATGAATAAAGCATAATAAATGTGATGAATAGAATGGAAGAGAGAAAAGAGAAAGAAGATAGAATGCCAGTTGATAACGAAGTTCGCTGAATCGGCTATGTCTCTGAGCCCCTCTCCAACAAATTGACCGATCCTATTATGCTCCAAAATTAGGATTACAAGGCTTCAACAACATTACAACTCCATTTCCTTCCAGAACAACAACAACATTCTCTCATTGCACAAAAATGGACACAAAATTTTTATGATCATTCTCTCCCTACTCATCACCTAGATGCCTAACTCTCCCATTTTCACCCCTTTTTATACAAATTTTTTACCCAATATGGTCTTTAACCATATGATTTACATAATCTCCCAAATCTCACATAATCCCCCCTATAAATCTATAAAAATCCTCCCTTTACATAATTAAAATCATTTAAAAGCCCCTCACATTATCTTAAAATCATTTAAGCTCTTCAAAATCTTCATCCCTGGGATTTCATATCTTTGAGAGGTTTATTTTTACATTAGGGATTAATTTTGTTAGTTAAAAAGGGGTAATTTTTTAAATTGAGGAGATTCAGCTCCCTAATCTTCTTTAAAAATATTTGATGCCTATATATTACCAAATGACATCGGTTGTGCATTGGTGGCTTAACCTTTTATTAAGTTGGTGGTCGAGGGTTCAACCCTTGCCGTTGGCTTTTAATAGCCAATTCTCACCAATTTTAAAACAAAATTAACCACTCCCAAATAGATATGTGAGGCAAGCTCATGGCCAAATGGTGCAGGCACGGGCTAGTAGTTGGGAGGTTAGGCGATCGAATCCCCTACCCCATTTTATTGGAACAAACAATCGTTGGTGAAGAGCGATAGTGAGGGGTGCCATGTGGCATGTTGAGGAGGTGCCACGTAGCACACTATAATTCATTGTCAAAGACTGAGTTGGCAACACATTAGCATGCCACACATCCTCCACGCACCTGTCCAGTCACTGTACGAAGCCACGTCACCTGTCTAGTCACTAGTACGGACTGCCACGTGTCACTTCCCGATTGGTCCATATAGATGATGTCACCTGCCACGTGTCATGCTAGGATTGGTCCACATCATGTCTGTACAGCATGGACTATCATGTCAGCATCTGTACAACTAGTCAACCATAGTACTTTCAACCTTTGACTTGGCGTATCTTACACGTACAAGCTCATATTTCAGCAAAACGAGTGGTGTTGAGTTTGTGTCAATGAGCTCCTCATTTTGGCGCCGATTTCATCAAATTTTGAGACAATGATTTTTTTGCCTTTCTAGATGGCCCTAGGTGCCTATTTGACCCAAACTTTGGTTGGTCATATCTTGGGCATACAAACTCCTTTTGAGCCCATTCAAGTTGCATTGGACTCAGATTTTAGAGCTCTTGACATGGTGCATAATTCTAGAGCAATTAAGACACTTAAATTTTCACCAAAAAAGTATCCCTCTAGATCAGTCCTCCCCACTAGAGAGCTTTTGGACCTCTGAAAGCTTGATTACTCGAAAAGCAAGTGAGGGTAAATTTCCCTCACTTTACCAATCTCCATCCATTTTTCCTTGCTTGGATTCATCCCCTTCAGTCCCACTCTGAGGTATTCAACAAATCCTCTTCGTAAAGTCCTAACTTTCTTGTCTAAGATGACATCCTCTGGCAACTCTGATATGTACTCTAGTGAAAGATCATCAACTAATGGAACCTGAATTTTTGTGTCTTCATCTAGTATCATTGGAGGCTCATACAACTTCAAATTCTCAACATTGACAACTTAATATATGTGCATGTATGGAGGAATATTGAGGCGGAAGGCATTGGTTCCTATCTTTTCTAAGATCTCAAAGGGACCATACATAATCAGCTTGAGCTTCCTTCCTTCACCTTGTATTCTTTCCTTGTTGATATGTAACCAAACTCTATCTCCAACCTAGAAATGGTGATCACTACGATGCTTATGATGGAAAGCCTTGTATTTGGCTTGGCTCTTCTCCAACTATGCTTCCACTTCTTGATGAATTACTTGGACTTTCTAGATGAACTTCAAAGCCTTATTTGCATCATGGTGTCCATCTTCAACATCATATTCCCCCAAAGAAAAATTCATCAGTGTTCTAGGCACATAACTAAAGCAAGTCTCAAAAGGTGACCTCTTTGTAGAAGAGTGTTCTGCATGGTTGTAAGCATGCTGCACATAATGAAGACTCTCGTCCCATAGCTTGGGATGTCTGTTGTAGTAACCTCTGAGTAGATGCACAACTATCTTGTTTACTACCTCTGTCTGTCCGTCAGTCTGCGGATGGAAGGTTGCACTCTTCTTTAGTTTGGTGTCCATGAGTCCCCACAAAGTTGACCAAAATTCCCCTAGGAATCAAGAATCTCGATCTAATACAATAGAATTAGGTAACCCAAAATGAACCCATACAAATTGAAAGTACATTTGAGCTGTCAGTTCAGCAGTGACTTGTTTCTTACAAGGCATTAGAATACACATTTTGTTGAACCAATCAACTACTACAAACAAATAATCATGTCCCTTCCTAGACATTGGTAACCCCTCGACAAAACCCATTGACACACTTTCCCATGGATGAGATGGTATAAGTAGAGGTGTATACAACCCCAATTTCATGTTACTAGGTTTACTTGTTGCACACATGACACAACCTCTAATATACTTAGTTGCAGTTTCTTGCATATGAGGCCAATAACAATACTTCTGTAGCTAAGTGATTGTCTTGCTTACACCAAAATTTCTTGCAATCAATGAGGTGTGTGCTTCTCTGATTACTTGTGCTTGTTCATCTTTTGGAATGCATAACTTTCCCAAGTGATACAACAGTTTATCCTGCACATAGTAATCTTTCTCTTCTACATGTTTTCCTGCAATTAGAGCTGAATAGATTTCCTTAAAGTCTTCATCATTAGCATATTGTTCCTGGAAACTTTCATTTACCATGGAACTACCTTTAAGGATAATCAAAGCATTCATAATAGGAGGTCTAGACAACATATTTTTTACTTTGTTATGGACACCTTTTTTGTACTTAATTACCAAATGAAACTGTTGAAGAAAACCCATAAACCTAAAGTGCTTGCTTTGTTGCAGTATAGACTATGAGTGCAAGTACTGAAGTGGCTGGTGATCGGTGTGGATTACAGTTTCTTTCCCCATTAAGTAGTGTTTCTATTTTTTAACACTCTGAACTAGTGCATAAAGTTCCTTATCATAAGTAGGATAGTTAATTACTACACCTGAAAAGGTTTCAAAGTGATAGCAAATTGGTTCACCTCCTTGCATTAGTACTGCTCCCATGAAAAATCCAATTGCATCTATCTCGATCTTGAACAGTTGGTGTAAATCTAGTAAATCCAAAACTGGTGTGGTCCTCAACTTTTCCTTCAAAGTGTCGAAGGCCTTTTGCTATGGACCTCCCCACTAAAAAGTTGTCTTTGCACTGGTCAATGCGTGCAATGGTGATCAATGTAGGAGAAGTTTGTAATGAAATTTCTCCAATACTGAACTACACCTAAGAAACTTTTGACTTCAGTGACTATACTTGGCTTAGGCCATTTTACAATAACTTTGACCTTCGCAGGGTCTACTTTCAATTGACCACCACCTACGACATAGCCTAAGTACACTAAGGATGTCTTAGCGAATTCACATTTAGACATCTTTACAAAGAGTTTTTCTTTTCTCAATACATCAAAAACTTTCTTTACATGACTTACATGATCTTCCCAAGTTCGGTTGAATACAAGAATATCATCTAAATAGAATATGACAAAATCATCAATAAAAGGACGAAATACATCATTTATGACTCATAAATGTAGGTGGTGCATTGGAAATCCCGAAGGCCATGACCAACCACTCGAAGAATCCATGTTTTGTCTTAAATGCAATTTTCCAAATGTCATCTTCTACAATTCTTATCTGATGATATCGGCTACGTAAGTCTAACTTAGAGAAATAAACTACATGTTTTAATTGATCTAGTAAATCATCAATTTGGGGAAGAGGATACATGTTCTTTACCATTATCTTGTTTAGAGCTCAATAGTTGATGCACATTCTCCAAGACCCATCCTTCTTTAGAACAAATACAATTGGAGAACCGCGAGGAGATGTACTAGGACAAATGACTCCTTTTTCAACCAACTCCTGAACTTGCTTTTTGATTTCTTCATTCTACAAAACTGATAAACGGTACATGTCAATGTTTACAAGAGGCACATCCTAATGTAATTGGATTTCATGTTGTATCTCTCTCTTAGGTGGCAACCCTTGTAGTTCTTGAAATAATTCATCATAAGTAGAAACTATTTTGACCATCTTAGTTTTACGCTTTGGATCACACCCCTTAAATGCTTAGGCTTTTTCATCCTCTTGAGGTTTTACAAGCATTAATACAAAGTTCTTACTAGAATTGACCAACCTTTTCGTTTGACCAGCATTGACTAGTGCAATATTAGTCTTAACTTTATGTGCACATACAATGTATTCTATCCCATCCTCAAAAAGATGATACTTATTCTCCCCTATAAAAGATTGCCTTTCTATCATACAGATAGGGAATCTCTAACACAAGCCCATAAATATCCAAAGGGACAACATCTACCTCTACCTCATCAACAAAGTTTGTAGTGATAGAAAATTTCAATTTACATTGTTTTGTTACCTACAGTTGAGCATCATTGCAAACCCATCCAAGTGGATATGGCTTTGGATGAGCTGTTGTAGTTAAATTAAGTTTCTTTACCACCTCTTCAGATATTAAGTTGACTTGAGAACCCATATCAAATAGTGTGTCAATCTTAGTGTGCTTAGTTACAACTTGAATATGAAACAATTCATTTCATTGTTTATCAGCTTTAGGAGGAGTAGATAATTTAGTTGTACTTGCATAAGAAACATTTGCATCAAAAGAGAGAAGTATACCTTTCCCTTTACCTTGGATCCCGGTAGTAGCAATCTGTGTTTCATCTCCGGAATTAGATCCAAGATCTTGTTGAATCACTACAACATTCTTTTGCTTGCCTTTATTGCCTATGTATCTTTTAGGCCTTAATTTTGGATGCAGCTTCCAACACTTTGAATCATCATGCCCCTCTTTCCTGCAATGGGAGCATGTGGGATTATCACCCTCCTTCTTAACTTTAGTTTTCTTTTTCCCCTTGCCTTTATCTTTGTCTTTGTCTTTCCCCTTAGACTTCCCAACAGACTTAGATGGTTTATTTGAGAAATTATCACTAAAAGTGTTCTTATCCCTTGACTCTAAATGAGTGGCTTGACTGACACTTCATCCAGATTTCTAGGACTCAACATTAGAATAGTATGTCTTAGGTAAGAATGCAAACCACCTATGTACTTAAGTAGTGTATCCTAAGTATATAATGTAACATTTAAAGCAATAGCCCATTTTCTAAACTCATGGGTGTAATCTTGGACAAACTGACCCTTACCTTGCCTAAAGGTTTTCCAATTCATTGTTAATTACTACATATAACCTAAAGGGTAAAACTATTTTTTAAGGGCAGCAACAAATTCCATCCAAGTCATATTAACCTTACCATGGTGAGCAATTTCTTCCCAAGTCCTACTCTCCCACTAGGTGAGAGTTGTACCTCCCAACCAGAGAGTGGCTAACTGAATCCTAGAAGCATCTTCTGCTAGGCCTTGAATCCTACAATACAATTTTACCTGATGGATCCAATCATCTAACTTTTTGACATTTAACTCACCACAATACTTAGACAATTCACATTTTACATCTAGTTCAATAATAGGCTTAGACTTGCTCTTGAAAGGATTAACAGTAGTAGAAGAAGAAGAAGGGGAAGATGGAGGAGATGGATTTTCTAGAGCTTTTCCTTCTTTGTCCTTCTGATCTTCCTTCTTTTCTTGCTTCGAAGAATCTCCCTTTTCACGCTTCTTCTTTTCTGCATAAAGCTCTTCCACCATAGCCTTCATGTCAAGAAAGGCTCGCTAAAAAGACTTGTCATCAAGCTCAGTACTTTTCTCAATTTCAGTTTCTTCCATCGTTGGCAAAGTCCTTCATTTGTCGATCTCAGGATTGTATTCTTCAAGCTCGCCTTCACCTTGTTTTTTCCTAGAACATGTTAGCATCCACTTATATAATACTAGTCACACAAAGCTCTGATACCAAACTTGATCTGAATTAGGATCTATGGCAATTGCTTATTGAATGCTTAATGATTACAACGTTTAATTAAAGCTTTAAAAATGAATTAACATAACTGAAATTCTTAAATGAACAAAGCATAAGAAATGTGATGAACAAAATGGAAGAGAGAAAAGAGAAAGAAGACAAAACTCCAGTTGATAATGAAGTTCGCCAAATTGGCTACGTCTCTGGGCCCCTCTCCAATAGAGTGATCAATCCTATTATGCTCCAAAATTAGGATTACAAGGCTTCAACAACATTACAACTCCATTTCCTTCCAGCATAGTGACAACATTCTCTCGTTACATAGAAATGGGCACAAAATTTTTCTAATCATTCTCTCCCTACTCATCACCTGGATGCCTAACTCTCCCATTTTCACCCCTTTTTATACAAAATTTTGATCCAATATGGTCTTTAACCATATGATTTACATAATCCCCCTATAAATATATAAAAATTCTCCCTTTGCATAATTAAAATCATTTAAAAGCCCCTCACATTATCTTAAAATCATTTAAGCCCTTCAAAATCTTCATTCTCGAGCTTTCATATCTTTGAGAGGTTTATTTTTATATTAGGGATTAATTTTGTTAGTTAAAAAGGGGTTAATTTTTTAAATTGAGGAGATTCGGCTCCCTAATCTTCTTTAAAAATATTCAATGACTATATATTGCAAGCGACGCCGGTTATGCATTGAAGCAACCTTTTATTAGTGGTTGGGGTTCAACCCATACATTAACTTTTGGCCAATTCTCATCGGTTTTACAACAAAATTGCTTTGTTTCAGATAGATATGTGGCCGGCTCATGGTGAATGGTGGAAACCGCAGTAGGTAGTTGGGAGGTTAGGGGATTGAATCCCCTACCCCTTTTTAATCAAAACAAACAAACCGCTAGTGGAGAGCGATAGTGAGGGGTGCCACGTAGTGCATTAAGGCGGTGACATGTGGCACAATATGATTCGTCTAACAAAG